>JAJIBD010023450.1:0-5000 GCA_021461705.1 Cryptotis parvus
TTGTTTTTATATTAAACCGTTTTTTTGAAAATTTTTTATTTTTACAATTACAAAGATATACAATTAAAAAGTTTATATTTGGGTTTTGGTCATACAGTGTTCCAGCACCCATCCTGCCACCAGTGCCCATCTCCCACCACCAACGTCCCGGTTCCCTCCCCTCCCCCAGCCCTCCTCCATGGCAGGTTCTTTATTTCTTTCCATTTCTCTCTCTTTCTCTTTTCCTTCCCCTCAGACTATGGATTACAGAACATACATTAAAGGGTTGTCATGTGTATCTTTTTGCCTCTATTTAATGCTCAGTTCTAGGTTGGCATTAGTACCCTCGACTATTGTTAGCACACTGTTCCATTTTCTGTCTTACCTAACCTCTGACTCCCACACGTTTGTGATAATTTCCACCTTTGACAAGACCTCTTGATATATGTTTCACTTGACCTTGGATATTGGTATCATAATATGTACATATATATTTATGTTATGCAGATAAATGCAGTCATTCTGTATCTCTCTCTTTCCTTCTGGCTAATTTCGCTCAACATAATCTTCTCCATGTCCATCCATTTATAGGCAAATTTTATAACTTCATTTTTCCTAACAGCTGCATAGTATTCCATTGTGTAGATGTACCAAAGCTTCTTTATCCAGTCATCGATTTTCGGGCACTCTGGTTGCTTCCAGATTCTGGCTATTGTGAATAATGCTGCTATGAACATAAAAGTAGGGATGGTGTTTCCGCTGCGTATTTTTTGGTTTCCCAGAGTAGATTCCCAGGAGTGGTATGGCTGGGTCAAATGGGAGTTCAATTTCTAGTCTTTGGAGGAATGTCCATATTGTTTTCCAGAAAGGCTGTACCAGCCGGCATTCCCACCAACAATGGATGAGTGTCCCCTTTTCCCCACATCCATGCCAGCATTTGTTGTTCTTGCTCTTTTGAATATGTGCCAGTCTCTGTGGTGCAAAGTGGTATCTCATTGTTGTTTTGATTTGCATCTCTCTGATGATTAGTGATGATGAGCATTTTTTCATATGTTTTTTGGCCATTCGAATTTCTTCCTTGCTGAAGTTTCTGTTCATTTCTTCTCCCCATTTTTTGATGGGGTTGCTTGTTTTCTTCTTGTAAAGTTCTACCAGTGCCTGATATATCCTAGATATTAGCCCCTTATCAGATGGGTATTGGGTGAATATTTTTTCCCATTCTGTGGACTGCTTTTGTATCTTAGTCACTGTTTTTTTTGAGGTGCAGAAGCTTTTTAGTTTCATGTAGTCCCATATGTTTATCTTTTCTTCTAGTTGCTTTGTTAGTGATGTTTCACCTTTGAAGATGCCTTTAGCTTCAATGTCGCGGAGGATTTTTCCTATATTTTCTTCAATGTACTTTATGGATTCAAGTCTGATATTGAGATCTTTAATCCATTTTGATCTGATTTTTGTGCATGGTGTTAGACACAGGTCCAAATTCATTTTTTTACATGTCGCTGCCCAGTTTTCCCAGCACCACTTGTGGAAGAGGCTTTCCTTACTCCATTTTAGACTCGTTGCACCTTTATCAAAGATTAAATGATCATGTGTTTGAGGTTGGGTGTCAAGATACTCAATTCTATTCCATAGGTCCACAGGTCTGTTTTTATTCCAATACCATGCTGTTTTAATTACTACTGCCTTGTAGTACAGTTTGAAGTTGGGAAAGGTGATGCCTCCCATCTTCTTTTTCCTGAGGATTGCTTTAGCTATCCTTGGGGGGTTTATTGCTCCATACAAATTTCAGGAGTGTTTGGTCAATTTCTTTGAAGAATGTCATGGGTATCCTTATAGGGACTGCATTGAATCTGTACAGAGCTTAGGGAGTATTACCATTTTGACCATGTTGATTCTCCCCATCCATGAGCAGGGAATATGTTTCCATTTCCTTGTGTCCTCTTTTATCTCTTGGAGCAGTGTCTTGTAGTTTTCTTTGTACAGGTCCTTTACACACTTGGGTAATTTGATTCCTAGGTATTGATTTTTATGTCTTTAGGCCAGCTTCCCTAAAACTCAAAACCCTGGAATTCTGATTCCTTGGCAGAGTGTCTCAGTGCTCTTGGGAGGGGAGCACTTGGCTGGGGTCTGGGAGCTGGCCCAGGACTCCTGCTTTAGTGCTCCCTCTCCTGCTCCACTGTCTCTTCTCTCCCCTGCAGAGAGTTGCCAACTCTTCCCCGGGCCTGAGAAGATGTTGAACCTCTGGGATCAGGCATGTGTGCAGGGTCTCCGGGTCTCACCTGCTCCTCATGCAGAGACATCCTAAATAGAGTTAAAGGCTAATGACTTGGAAACTATGAAGAAGTAAAGTGCTCTGTCTGCAACACTGTGGCATCTGTGATCACTCACCCTCCTCTCTGCATTCCTGGAGGTGAAAGCATCCTTTTGGGGTGTCTGGAGGAACCTGGTGCTCTGGTCACCTGCTCTCTGGGCCAACCCTGCATCTCTCTTTGGCCAAGCCTCCTTGCGTGTGACTGTGGGATTCCCGGTCACATCTAGAATGTGTGTGGAATGTTGGTGTTTGGATTCGGGTGAGGGGTCTCCCACCCAGACTTGAAAAAACCCACCTTGGCTCCACTATCTCTGACAAGAGCAGGCGCTGCCTGTGTCCAGTTGGCTTGTCAGTGCAGTACTCTGTGGGGCTGGACAGGTCACTGGGCAGGCAATAGAGGCCTTTACTTCATTCTAGTACACTACATCACAGCTGAAACCTAGGGCTATTCAAAGCAGGGAATGGACATTGTTCTGTGGTCTCAGAGTCCCATGCCTGTTAGTTTGAGACGGGGTTGGCGTTGGAGGCACCGACTGAGTCAATGGGAGAGTTACTCAGAGCTGTCCTTACTCACTCTGTGATTTTCGTCTTGACTAAGGATGTGGCCAAATACCCCTCACACTTCCATTATTCTTCACATAAATCCTAAACTGTAGTTTTGTTTTGTGCACAGCAGCAGTGCTCAGGGGCTGGTCCTGGGTCTGCACTCAGGAGTCACTGCAGGCTGTTTTCAGGGGGGCTCAACTGGGATGCCGGAAACCAAACCGGGTCTGCCATGTGCACGGCCGGAACATTACCCGCTGTGCTATCTCTCTGGCACACATCTTAACGCTTGAGCAAGTACTGCTATGGGGTTCAGGGTCAACTTCCTAAATGGGCCTCTTAGGCACTTTGATGATTTTCAGGTATAATACTGAAGCCTGTAAGACAAACCAGTGAGCAGCTCTCCGTGACACTCCTGGTCTGTGAGCAGCTGAGTTCCCAGGCGTAAAGGACTTCCTCCCTTAACCCAGGGACATAGGCAGCCCTATCTGCCAGAGATAAGAAGTTTAGGTCCACATGGGGCTCCCAGGAGGACAGTTGGGTTTTGGGAGTGGGCCCATCAGCTCTGGGGGTTCCCGGAAGCAGCCGGATGAGACTCGCCCACCACACTAGCCACCACCTTCGCTGTCTGGATGCTGGGATACTACCTCATGACCAGATTAACAGAGCAAAACCATTTGAGCCCAGGTAGGCAGCTCCCAGAAGCGGGAATCACTGGGAATTTGTCAGATGGAGTCAGGGGTCGTCCCTTTCCCCCTCCATTTTGTGGAGCCTGGTGGCCCCACCCAGGAGCTGCCCTGGGGCGACCAGCCATAGCATGCAGTCTCAAACGTGCCTGGGGAACCTGGAGCTCCGCTTTCCCCAGGCTCAGCTGACCTTCGGGCTCCCAGGAGGATAGTTGGGTTTTGGGAGTGGGTCCATCACCTCTGGGGTCCCGGAAGCAGCCGGATGAGACTCGCCCACCGCATTAGCCACCACCTTCACTGTACAGATGCTGGGATACTACCTCACGACCAGATTAACAGAGCAAAACCAGTTCAAGTCCAGGTGGCGCAGCCGCAAGTGGCCGCACAGTCCATCAAAGTAGTGGAAACAGTTATGTCCTTTAATGCACTGCATTCTACGATGTGCAGGAAAGTTTGCTGGGAGGGAGAGATAGAGAGGAGAGAAAAGACATACAGAACCCGCCAAGTAGTTGAAGTGTGGGAGGGGGAGGGAGGTGGGGACATTGGTGATGAGAGATGGGTTCGGGTGGAGGGATGGGTGTTGGAACACTGTAGAACCAAAACTCTACTTGAGCATCTTGGAATTGTATGTCTAAAAGTGTTGTAATGAAGTTTGGGAGAAGGAAAAAAAGATTGTGCCATAGAGGCAGGCTAGGGGAGGTGGGAGGGAATCAGGGACATTGGTGGTGGGAAATGGGCAGTGGTGGAGGAATGGGTGCTGGAACACTGTATGGGCCAAACCCAAACATGAACATTTTTGTAATTGTTTATCTCATGGTGGCATAATAAAATACATAAAAAAGAAGTTTAGGTCCAAAAGGTAGCGTCGACATTTTCCAGCAGGAACCTGTTTCCTCTTTGTCCTCTGATGCCCCAGTTCTGGGTAGATGGACGTGGGGGGTTTCCCAGTAGTTTCAGTCATTGCTCTTCAGCATCTGTCCTGGCTGCTGGGGCTGGCTTCCCACACAAAGGCCCCTGTTCCTTTGTCCCCAAGCCTGGCGCAGAGCCCCAGGGGCCTTCTGGGTGCAGGGATCTGAGTCTCTACTTAAACGTCCTTCAGGAATATCTGTACTTGCTTTATTTTGTTTTGTTTTTTGTTTGTTTGTTTGTTTGCTTGGCCACAGCATGCAATATTCAGGGAAAATTCTGATTCTTTGCTTGGGGATCACTCCTGGGTGCTGGGGACGATGTGATGTGTGTGTTCAAACCTAGGTCAGCAGCATCCAAGGCAATCTGGGTATTGGACCACCAAAGGGCAGGAGCCTGAACCCTCTGGTTTGAGGTGAGGGGTGCCAGGTATCTGGGCCCTGGTTGTGACCATTTCCTGTCTATTTCCCCCACAAAGTTCCAAGTGTTGAGTCCTTAGCGAGGTCGTTAAGTTGCAAAAGACGCCACATATTTGTCAACAACTGTGTGAAGATGCCTGAGGAGGAGACAGGGAG
>JAJIBD010023450.1:10000-13522 GCA_021461705.1 Cryptotis parvus
CTCTGCTTGAGAGCAGGTGAGACCTGGAGACCCAGCACGCAAAGGGCAGGCTCAGCTGTGGACACTTGAGCCTGGAAGATCATCCTCTGAGACTTCGTGAGGAGCTGACGTCTTGCTCCAGTGGAGAGAAGAGACAATCGGACAATAG
The DNA here is from genome assembly GCA_021461705.1 of Cryptotis parvus. Lineage (NCBI taxonomy): Eukaryota > Metazoa > Chordata > Mammalia > Eulipotyphla > Soricidae > Cryptotis > Cryptotis parvus. The sequence continues at coordinate 10,149 of JAJIBD010023450.1, forward strand.
AGGGTGCACCCACCACACAAGCAAGGGGCAGCACCCAGTACCCCCCATCCAGGTACTCACCGAGGGCAGTGACACAATCGTCAAGGAATCAGATTTCCAGGATTTTGAATTTTAGGCAATATGGGGCAGAGCTGCTACTGGCTCTCCCTGTGACCAGCCGCTCACGAGGCGCCCGGGAGGGATGGTGGGTTCTAGCCCTGGCCCACCATCCCAGCAGAGCCTCGCAACAAGCCAGACGACCCCCCACTCCATGAGGGCCTCCATTTTCCACATCCGGACTTCTCTCTCGTCAGACTTCCACCAAGCAGACCAGCCTATCAGCGCCCGGCTCATCGAGTTCCACCCCTGCAGCAGTCTTTCTTAAATCCAGCTCAGGTATGCCGGTCCAGAGACTCGCAGACATGGGGCAGAGCTGCTACTTGCTCTCCCTGTGCCCAGCCGCTCACGAGGCACCCGGGAGGGATGGTGGGTTCTAGCCCTGGCCCACCATCCCAGCAGAGCCTCGCAATAAGCCAGACGACCCCCCACTCCATGAGGGCCTCCATTTTCCACATCCGGACTTCTCTCTCGTCAGACTTCCACCCAGCAGACCAGCCTATCAGTGCCCGGCTCACGCGGCCTCAAGCGGCCGCGCGGTTCATCAATAAATGCTGGACTTAGAGATGCCTACAAGAGTATGCTACCTGCACAGCAGAGCCTGGCAAGCTACCCGTGTTGTATTTGATATATATGCCAAATACCAGTAACAATTATAGACCTCATTCCGGAATGGATTGAGGCTCTTTATGTTCCTGGAGCAAGCAGATCCCTTGGGCTCTACTAGCATGAGACAGGACATATGGAGATGTTACTGGGGCCCGCTCGAGCAAATCGATGATGAACGGGAAGACAGTGATACAGTGATACAGCCTAAGATTTAAAATCACAAAATCCTTCGCTTGACAGTGAACAACGAAAAAGAAATTATTCATTCTGATAGGGAATAGGAAGCAATCATCAATGATCATAAACATTTACTAATGCTTGAAGGGCTAGAGCCAATCTAGTCCACCTCCACCTCAATGAAGGGCTCCCATGTCAAGGAGTGAATGTGCATGTTGTAGGCAAGGGCCGTGTGGCCAGGCTGTGGGAGTCTCTGAACTCAAAGCTAAGCTCTGATCTGGAGGATATCTGGAGGGAACTGGCAGTATTTATGCAGCTCTTATAGGCCCAAGGTTCTTGGCACCCAGGTGAAGGCAGAGAAGTGGGGGCAACTCAAATCATTACTTTTCATCATGGGGATTCTTGCACTGATATTGACAATGGTATAAACAGCTCTTCTGGTTGTCGTCACAATCGGAATCATTCCTGCACAAAGTCTCTAGTGCATATAAGCACATATTCAGAGACGCTGGGCAATGTCAATTTTTTTTCAGAGGTTGAAAGAGAAGACCAGGCTGAGGGAAGAAGGAATCCCAGAGTACAGTTAGTCCAAGTCCCCTCCCCTGGCATCAGAGCAAATGGAAGCCACAGAATCCTTGTAGAAAAAGTGTTCTGTCCTCAGCCAACACATGGGACCCAACCCTGGCAGACACTCACTCGGCCCATTAAGGACTCCATGTTGCACCTCATGGAGGCAGAGGACCAGGAAGATGAGGGCGGCAGCGAGAGGCTGTTCTGCTTCATGATGCTGCTCCTGTGCTGTGATGGTGCTGCCCAGATCCACTTATATCGGATCTGCCCACGGCCGCCACACCAAGAGCTCTGCTGGCCAGGGACCGGGTCAGAGACACCATATCAGATCAGAGCTTTGTGTCAGATCAAACTTTCTTGCTTACCACACTCACAGGCCAACAAACCCAGTGTCTAGTCATGTGTGCAAAAGTTACAGATAACTCTTTGGAGGTAAATATTTTCAAGCAATAACATTCAATATTTTAGGCATGAGAGACATACCAGGAGTAAAGCTCTTGACTTGCTCACAGCCAGAGCCTGTTCGATTTCCATCCCTACATGTGCTCTTCTGAACATCATCAGATGTGATTCCTGAGCACAGAGCTAGGAGCAAGGGGTAAACAAGGGATGTCACCCAATGACACAACCACAAAGTAAAAATGGAAAGAAGGAAAAAAAGACGATAGAGACACGGAGAGGTAAAGGAAGGAAGGAAGGAGGAAGGAAGGAAGGAGGAAGGTAGGAAGGAAGAATAAGGTTGAAAGGGAGGAAGGGAGGGAAGAAGGGAAAAAAAGACACAGAAATGAGTTGTAGAAGTTACATTACATTCAATGTTTTCAATGGGAGTCTGAGTTCTACCCTTGGCTCACAAGTTCTCTTGGACTCAGGGTGGATTTGGGGACCTCAGCCCACTTGTCCAACTATGTTGTTGGACCTGAACGTGGCCCCTCAAGTCCCACACAGCTGAGTCAAGTTTTGCAGGATGTGGCTCCCCTTGTCACTACTTGGAAGTGCCCAATTCTCCCAAAATCCTGAGAGTCAGGACTCAGAAAGCTTCCAGAGAGAGGGACCAAGAGGATTTGCGGGTGCCATGGTTTCAGGAGTGCAGGAGCTGATCTTTCTTTCCCCAGGTTTCTTCCTATGCTTCTCTTCCAGCTCATTTTGAGAGAAAGATTAAATGAGAAAATAGTTGATGGGCAAGTAGAGGTTCTTCCTGTTCACATGTTCATATAGGAGGACACAATAAATCCTTTCTTCAGGAGGACAGAAATGAATCATGGTGTGAGGCTGTCTGTTGCAGGACACCTAAAAGCCTAGGCCTCTGCATCTGCCCTGGATTGCCTCCTGCAGGTCACTTCATAGGTAGGGGGATAGTCTGAATGTGGCAGTCTTATCTGACCATGTATTCTGTACTGGCTGGTATAAATATTCTCTCATGCTACCACAATCATCGTGGGACTAGCTAGATCTTACCAGCATATTTGCCTGGCCACTTTGGATCTCTAAGTAATTAGACCAGAGATAAATGTCGTTTACCTCCAAGCAAGCAAGCATGGCTCCCTGATAACTCAAAGGCAACTAAAATATAAAACTACCGTGAAGTAGACGAGGCTCGTGTGAAGGCTTGGAGAAATATTTAACTGACATTAGTATTAGTCTTTGGTACAGAGACATGCCATCTCAGAAACCCCCTTCTCTACCCTATAAAGGCAATTCCAGGCAGATCTTGGCTCAAGACATTAGGTGAGGTGCTGGGAGAAATTACCTGAGGGCATTTGATCCTTCCTGCCAGGGGAAGTTACATTTAGCTTATAGCTTCTCCCAGCTCTGCTAGGAGGCTTTCAATTAGCTCTGGGTCCTTGTAAACAGCCAGAAGGCCTCCTGAAGTTGCTACATTTCTATAGAGCTATTTTCCTGTTTCACCTCTAGATAGCCCAGCC
>JAJIBD010023451.1:0-140000 GCA_021461705.1 Cryptotis parvus
CAGAAGCTGCTGCTATTTCTGGTCTGCTCTGAGTGTCTTAGAAACAAGCGTCCCCCTCCCCGCTTCCTGTATGTATTGGGAACATGCTCCCCACCTTCTTGCGGTGTTGGGGAATCAAATGTAGGACTCCAGCCTTACAAAGCGCGTCCTTGTCACCAAGGCACACTCTGTTAAGAGCAGCTCCCTGGGAAAGGGCTGCTCTCTGCATGGCCCCTGCCCCTGCCTTGAGCCCGCTGAGCAAGTGCCCTCCTGAGCCTGGAGCTCGAGCCCTGCCTGCTTGAGATCAGGTGTCAGGCAAGTAGGGTCTTGGCCTGGCCTGCCTCTGCTGCATTGTGTAGTCAGAAGTGACTCTGTGCCCTTCTGGAACATTCCAGGGGCCCTGAATGGTGTTAGAGCTCCGCTGGCAGCTTCCTTGGAGAGACCATTTCTGTGCAGTTATACCTTGCTGCTCCATGCCTTGAGCACCATGGGGCCATGTGGGATTCCCAGTTGTGCAATGAGGGGTGCTACCTCGAGCCCATCATAGGCAGGTAGGCAGGGGGTGTGTGTGTGTGTGTGTGTGTGTGTGTGTGTGTGTGTGTGTGTGTGAGCACTCCAACTCCAGCCCCCCAGTCACCTCAATGACAACAACAAAGAAGGGAAAGAAAAAATAATAATAAAAAAAATAACTGTTGGAGGTGAGAGTCACGTGAAAGGTACTAGTAGACCCAGTGCCGAGGACGGAGGCAAGAATTCCACCTGGGGGCCAGAGAGATACTACAATGGGTGGGCGCTTGTCTTGTATAAGACTGACCTGGGTTCAATATCCCACATCCCAGGAGCGATCCCTGAGCACAGAGCCAGGAGTGAGCACTGAGCCCCACTGGCTGTGGCCCCCAAACAAAGAAATCCACCTGGAGGTGAACTTGGAATGTGACCTTAGTGGGTCGCTTCTCATCTCCAGGTGTGTCTCCTGGCAGAGTTAACCCTCTAAGTCTTACTTGGACGACTTGTGGGAGCCAGAAAGGAGATGGAGGGTGGACAGGACAGTCTGAAGGTGCAGAGAGGACAGTTCCTAGTGTTCTAAAGGAGAACGTTCTTCTTCTTCTTCTTCTTCTTCTTCTTCTTCTTCTTCTTCTTCTTCTTTCTTCTTCTTCTTCTTCTTCTTCTTCTTCTTCTTCTTCTTCTTCTTCTTCTTCTTTCTTCTTCTTCTTCTTCTTCTTCTTCTTCTTCTTCTTCTTCTTCTTCTTCTTCTTCTTCTTCTTCTTCTTCTCCTCCTCCTCCTCCTCCTCCTCCCTCCTCCTCCTCCTCCTCCTCCTTCTTCTTCTTCTCCCTTCTTCTTCTTCTCCTCCTTCTTCTTCTCCTCTCCTTCTCCTTCTCCTTCTCCTTCTCCTTTCTCCTTCTCCTTCTCCTTTTCCTTCTCCTTCTCCCTCCTCCTCCTCCTCCTCCTTCTCCTCCTCCTCCTCCTCCTCCTCTTTCCTCCCTCCCTCTCTCTTCTTCTTCTTCTTCTTCGTCTTCTTCTTTCCTTTTTTTTTGGTCACACCCGGCAATGCTCAGGGGTTTCTCCTGGCTCTGCACTCAGGAATCACTCCTGGCAGTGTTCGGGGGGACCATAGGGGATGCCAGGGATCGAACCTGGGTGGGCATGGGCGGGCAAGGCAAACGCCCAACCCGCTGGACTATCACTCCGGCCCAGATCGTTCTTCTTTAGAAGAACGCGGATTACATCACCGTGTTACAGCTGCCGTCCCTGCTCTGTGAGTGGCAAATGGCCTTGCTGGCCTTGAACTCTGCTGTCCGATTGGGCAACCCCACCCATCAGGGTGAGCGAGCCTGGGAAGGAGGGCAGAGGGCTTTGTTGTTTCACTTGCATCTTATTCCATAACACAAACAAACATACCAACTAGCTGTCATGCCAACGAGTCTGGTCTGCCTCCCTGGTCCCGGTCTGCACAGTGTGGGCGTGTGTGTGTGCCTTGGGCTAGAAAGGCAAGTGGGAAAATGAATGCCTGTTCGCTTACAAATGACTGTTTGAGACCAGAAGTGTTTATACTAGAAGGTTCTTTATTTGGACATTTGGGATGTTCCTGGGACCAGCAATCTGCCATGGGAACTTGACTTCTTTGTATGAATTATTAGCTTCTGATCAAATTGGTTGTTAAGCATCTTTTTTTCCCCTAAACTTAAGTTTGCAGCTTCCCAGAACTATTGAATATATTGAAAGGAGTTACTGTATGTCCATAAACACACACACACACACACACACACACACACGGAGTCTGTATATCAGTGTTTTCCCTCCTTCCTGGAAGACCAATCATGAACTGTTTAAGAGCATTTATTTATTTACTTCACAGTCCAAACCGCAGGTGTCTTCCTTTGACTTTGGATTAGGGTTGGGAAGCAAACCTGCAAGTAAAAATTCAAGTGCCAGCTGTTTGGGTGGGGACACACCAACCAGGAGGGTGGACGGGGTGGCTGTCACTCAGCCAGCACCGTGGACTGCAGTGACCCACTTCGTCCTGCTCCAGCCTTCGACAGTGCCTGACATTTTTTGCTGAGGGCTAGAGAGGTAGTCCAGCGGGTGGGTAGGGGCGTTTGCCTCACACGTGGCCGACCCAGGTTCCATCCCTGGCATCCCATATGGTCCCAAAGCACCGCCAGGAGGTAATTCCTGATTGCAGAGCCAGGAGTAACCCCTGAGCATTGCCGACCATGGCCCTCAAACAAAAACCAAAACCAAGAAGACATTTCATGCTGCTTCCCAACGGAGGAGGGAGGAAGAGATACTCGTCCTCCATTCATTCCATCAGGGCCAGGTGGAAGGCTGCAGGGGTGTGTGGTGGTGCAGGTGCTGGTAGTAGACACGCAGGCCTGTGAGCAGAGGCTTTGGGGACCAGAAAATGTCCACAAAAAAGTCCTCAAAGTGCAAGGGGTTGCAAGTCTGGCCAGAAAGGGAGGCAGCCTGAGCTGTGTGGGTGAATAGGATGGGATATTGCCATCAGGGCACTCTGCTGCTTTTGGCTTTAAGATCCTGGGGACATCTGAAGGGTGAATATCCGCCGGAGGGGGATCAGTTATTGGGGGCAGAGACCCAGGGGGTATTCCTTGCTGTTGCTTGTGTGAGTCCTGATCGTGCAGACAGCAGCCTCCCAAGAGGTGCCCAGAGGAAGTGCTGGTGTCGTCCTTCACGGCAAGGCCTCCTGGGGCTCTGTTGATGTTGGCTCTTCCTGTCTGCATGAAGCAGAAGTCACCCAAGCCAAGGCTTGTCTGCCTCTAGTTTTCACCGCCATGTGCAATATAAGGAAGTCAAGCGGATAAGCAGGGGCAAGGGAGAAGGCTGTGAGGTTTGCAGCACCTGCCTGATGTGTGGGAGCCCCGTGTGCCAGCCTCAGTGTTGTGTGGTCCCCCTGAACCACGTGGTCTGACCAGCGCTGCATTGCCTGGTCTGAGCTATGGAGGACCTGTTGGCTGAGCACCCCCATGGGTTCCTCAGCTCTCTGAGCATCGCTGGGGAAATTCCCCCGCCTCCCACCCCATACTCCCCCAAATCACGAAAGTGAACAGGCCGAAAACAAATTAAAAAAATAAACTGGGGGGCATTGTCAGCAGAACTGAGCTTATGGATATGAGGTAGGACGACAGTGGTGATATTTGAAGAATAAAATAAAGTAATGACAACTCTGTGAACCTCAGTGTGTGTTTTTTTTTAATTTTAAAATGAAGTTTTAGGGGCCAGACTGATAGTTCAGTGGGTGAGCGTTTGCCTTGCACCACGGCAGGCCCATGCCGCCCAGGTTCGATCCCGGCATCCCATATGGTCCCCTGAGCACCGCCAGAGAGTAATTCCTGAGAGCAGAGCCAGGAGAAACCCCTGAGCATTGCGGGTGTGACCCAAAAAGCAAAAAAAAAAAAGCTTTATTAGTGACACAGATGGTCCATTTCACATGTAACAACTCAGTAAAAGGTCATGACTTTAGCAATAGCATTCTGAGATATATGTTGTAATCAACAATATAGTTAGTGCCTGCTAAGGGAGCAGGCCTGGGGGGTGGGTGGGAAATGAGGACTTTTGGCGGGGCACATTGGTGGTGGACGGTGCTGGAATATTGAATACCTGAGACAACTGCACTGTGAACAGCTTTGTAAATCACGGTGTTTAAATAAAGTTTTTATTTTAAAAATTTTTTAATTTTTTTGCTTTTATTTTGGGTCACACTCAGCAATGCTCAGGGGTTACTCCTGGTTCTGCATTTAGAATTTACTCCTAGCAGTGCTCAGGGGACCATATGGGATGCCGGGGAAACGAACCTGGGTCTGCTGCATGCAAGGCAAATACCCTACCTGCTGTGCTACCACTCCAGTTCCTAAATAAAGCTTTTTTAAAAAGAATAAATTAAATTTTAGTAGCAACAGGTGAGACACATTGTTACTATAATGAGATCAAAGTAGAAAATAAAATTTAAGGTTCTATACTTCATCCATCCATCCATCCATCCATTCATCCATCCATCCGTCCATCCGTCCATCCGTCCACCCGTCCATCCGTCCATCCGTCTATCCCGTCTGTCCGTCCGTCCGTCTGTCTGTCTGTCTGTCTGTCTGTCTGTCTGTCTGTCTGTCTGTCTGTCTGTCTGTCTGTCTGTCTGTCTGTCTGTCTGTCTATCTATCTATCTATCTATCTATCTATCTATCTATCTATCTATCTATCTATCTATCTATCTATTTGTTTTTTGGGTCACACCCAGTGATGCTCAAGAGTTGCTCCTGGCTCTTTGCTCAGGAATTACTCCTGGCGGTGCTCAGGGGACCATATGGGATGCTGGGGATTGAACCCGGGTGGGCTGTATGCAAAGGCAAATGCCCTACCCTCTGTGCTATCACTCCGGCCCCCAAGGTTATATACTTTAGATTCCAGAGTTGAACATTTATATACATAAATAAGAATAGGAATTTTACTATATTGTATTAAATGGTTTTAATTTTCTTATTTACAGAGGTCAAAATCATACATTAAACACAAAGTGGTTCTTAATGAGTTATTTTCTGATCCTTCTATTTGCTATTTCTTTTAAGTTTTGTGGAATAAGCAACATATAATAAATTTGTCATGTGCCTAAGGAGACAGGGTGGGATTGGGGGGGAAATGGGGATCCTGGCAGAACACTAAATACTTGAAACAACTGTATAATGAACAACTTTGCAAATCACAGTGTTTTTAGCTAAAATTAATAACAATGCAAAGCAATGGCTGACACCTTCTCTTCTGTGCTGGAGGGAGTGTGACGGACATTCCCACCCCTCAGGTGCCGCGGCTCTCACTGGCCTTGCGGAACCTTCCAGATCACTTCATGCTCCCCTTGATGCCTTGGCTGCCAGAAGCCAGAGTGAGTAGCAGCAGGGCACCTCCATTCTCACTGCCCGAGCTCTCGCTCCGCGCTGTGCTTTTTCCCTCTCCTCCCCCAGTGCTGAGCCTCTTCTTCTGAGCTCCCCTGACTCCACTCCTGTCCCTAGGCCTGCCTCCCTAGGACCTCAGGGAACGTATGGACCAAACTGGACTCTGGGCAGGGCCCAGTGCTGGCTCTGGTGGTGAGTCAGGGTCCCCCTAGCACCTGCAGGGAGGAGGAAGGAACGGCTGGGCCCGTTGGGCGGGGTGAGGCTGGGAGGGTGACTGACGGGCGGCGTGCATATGGTCACATCAGAAGGCCCAGCTTGAAGGCCTGCTGCTTCCCCACCCGCCTGGGGACCCCGCCCCAAATCTGCTCCCAAGCCTCTGATGAGTGGAAACACTCCTTTTCTCTCTACCTGTGGGTAGAGGGCTCTGGGGACCCCTCTCCTTCTGTCCCTTCTCCCGTGTCCTGCGGCCCAGGACTCCTGACACAGCCATTCCCACGACAGGTGCTGACTTTTCTCCGACTCACCTCTCAGGAGTTCCCAGCCGCACCCCCCTGCCTGGGAATGCCCTTCCCGCCCTGCCCAGCCGGCCTCTTCCTTCATTCCCAGAAAGGAGCCTGCCACGAGCCACCGGCCCCACCTGGTGGCTCCCTGACCCGGCAGCGGCAGAGCAGAGCCACAGAGCCACACTCTGCACGTCCCACACCTCCACCCCCCAGCAGGCAGGGGCAGGCCCGTGGGCAAGGCCTGTGCCTCTCCCATCAGACCAGAGTAATTACAGCAAATGAGCGTGAGAGGCACCTGCCCTGCCAGACACCTTTATGGCCCCTGAAGGCTCTTGGTCCTGACTCCAAAGGCAGCGGAGGGCTGAGAAGGGGAAAGCTGGGGACAGGGAGGGTCGGGGGGCAGCAGGGGTCTGAGCTGACAGATGCTGACCGGAAGCTTCTAGCTCTCTCTTTCTGTCTGCCCCACGTCATGTTCCACATAAAGGACGCCGCAGAGGCCCTCGTAAAACACGCCTCACCGTGTCTCTCCCTGCTCAGCCCTTCCACAGCTCCAGGCTCCACTCTGAGCTGGGAGGAGTCGAGGACCCAGCCCCTGCTCTGATCCTCAGGCAGATCCACCCTTTCATGAGGCTCCTGTTGTGCGTAGCTGCTCCTAGTTTTCCGTTACTGTGGGTTGAATCTTTGCTGGGGTTCCCTGAGCAGTGACAGGGACAGCTGTCCTGCTTGTCGCCAGTTTAGCTCCGTCGGGTTTTTTCCTAGGATGGGTGGGATCACAGCCCTTTCTGCGTCTTCTCCTCCTCCCTCCCTCCCTCCCTCCCTCCTTCCCTCCCTCCTTCCCTCCCTCCCTACCTCCCTTCCTTCCTTCCTTCCTTCTTCCCTCCCTCCTTCCCTCCCTCCCTCCCTCCTTCCTTCCCTCCCTCCCTCCCCTCCCTCCCTCCCTCACTTCCTTCCTTCCTTCCTTCCTTCCTTCCTCTCACTCACTTTTCCCTCTCTCTTCCCTCCTCTTTCTTTTATTTCTTTCTTTCTTCTTTTTTTTTTTTTTTTTGCTTTTTCGGTCACACCCGGCGATGCTCAGGGGTTACTCCTGGCTCTGCACTCAGGAATTACTCCTGGCGGTGCTCAGGGGACCATATGGGATGCCGGGGATCGAACCCGGGCCGCGCATGCCGGCGCACATGCAAGGCAAGCGCCCTACCCGCTGGGCTATCGCTCCGGCCCCTCCTCTTCATTTTCTTCGTTAAGCACCTGTTTTATTCCAAAAGAATGCAGATATTGTGTGTTAAACCTGTGCACTGAACTGAGACTTGGCCTTCATCAATCTGAGGGCTTTGGGGAGCAAGAGGACACGGATGTGGACATGTACATAGAGTTGGGAGATAGGTGGGAATGGAGTGGTCAACGAAGGGACCAGGGCCCTGGGGTGGAGCTGTTTGTCGTGGGCCTTGTTGGTGAGTGGCTGGAGGAGTGAAGCGTTCCTAGAGAACAGAGGGTTGGTCACATCCCTCTCCTGCTCACCCTGGGCCACTGATCCATGCTCTTAACAAGCAGACTGGCTTGGATGCAGGCACGTGTTTTATTTTTCAACCCCCATAGGCTGTGTTTTCTTCTTCTTATTTTTATTTTACAGATCACACCTGGCCATGCCCAGGGCTTACTCTTGACTCTGCTCAGGCATCACTTGTGGAGGGATAGGGGACCGTATGGGGTTCTGGGAATCAAATCCAGCTTGGCCCTGTGTTACACTGTGCACCCTACCCACCGTCCTATCTCTCTGGCCCCCTGGGCTGCATTTTCAAAGCCGGGCGTTGCTGTGTGGCTTTGGACACAGACCTTCCCCTCACTCAGTTTCTGTGTTCCCAGCTGTAAAGATATGAGGCAGATTTGTAGGACCCGGAAGATTTCCCCAAGCCTGGCATGCAAAGGCCCCGGGTTTGATTCTTGGCACTGCACAGTTCCATGAACACCAGTGGGGCGGCACTGTTGGCTGGAGTCACACCAACTCAGGGCCCAAGCTTGGAGCCTTCCAGCCTGCACTGCTGGCTGTAGCAACACCACAGGGCCCCCAGGCCCCTCGAGCACTACTTGGGATTCTCCCTCGAAAGAGGCTCTACGTGGCTATGGAGACCTATCGGGGACCCCTCTGGCAGGAGGGGAAATGCTTCCTCTGAAGAGAAGTGAGGCCCGCAGAGCGCGGAGTCGGGTCTCCCAAGCCAAGCCGCTTCCTTGCTCTGAACTTTGGGAAGCTCCACTGCTGAGTCTCCTGCACCTGGAACATGGGGCACAGTGTCTGTTCCCCGGCTCCAGCACTCCAAGGCTCCCATAAGGCACGGGTCCCCGACGGGAAACCAGGGTGGCATTGCTTCCTAGGGGAGGGCACCCTGACGGGCTCCCCTGGGGCCGCCTGCCCCACAGCTGACAAGGGGTCAGGAGATGACAGGGTGCCGGCATCCAGCGGGGAGCGGAGGGAGCAGAGGTGTCAGGACTCAGCCAGGAGGGGCGGAGATGTCCAGGCTGGAATGTCCCCGGGAATCTGGGTTCTGCAGCAGAATAAGCTGTTGGAGAAAGTGTGTCCTGAAGCCGCAGATTTGGGCCAGGCTGATTGCCTGGTTTTGGTGAGTGGACTGTGAATACCGGCAGCTGTTCTCAGAGGCGGAATGCAGGGGTGCAGGCAAATTCTAGGTTCCATTTCTTCCACTTTTCCTTTGTTTTTGTTTTTGGGTCACACCTGGTGATACTCAGGGGTTGCTCCTGTCTCTTGCATTCAGGAATTGCTCCTGGTGGTGCTCGGAGACCCCCATGGGATGCTGGGGATGGAATCTGGGTCAGCTGCATGCAAGGCAAGACCCTCCCCCTCTGGACTATCTCTCCAGCTCTATTTCTGCAACTTTTCCTAAAAGTCTAAAACTGGAGAGAGAGAGAGAGAGAGAGAGACAGACAGACAGACAGACAGAGAGATAGAGAGACAGAGAGACAGATAGAGAGACAGACAGAGAGACAGAGAGTAATAGAGAGACAGAGAAATAGAGACACAGAAGAGAGAGACAGAGAGACAGACAGACATAGACAGAGAGAGAGAGAGAGAGAGAGAGAGAGAGAGAGTTTTCTTCCAAAGCCACTATGGGTCTGAGAAGGAGCGCGAGAAGCCAGGTGTTGGGAAGAACGAGCTGAATCATCCCCAAAGGATTCATTGAGGTCAAACCTGCCTGGGAGCTCCAGCTGGCCAAGCCCATCTCATCACAGCCGTCTCTGCACTCACTTTTCAACGCTGCCGCCTCTGCAGTCTGTTACTCAGCCTAGAGCACAGAACCGTGACTCCCTCCCACCCGCCACCCACTTTCACAGAACCTCAGGTTGTGGCTTTCTTTGGATATAGGATCCCTGTAGATATGGTTGTGGTGGGAGGTGAGGGGAGCCCACAGGAGAGCTGGGGCCACCCAGTCCACTGAGACACCATCCGGGGAGGGAGGACACCGAAGACATGGGACCGAGGGACCAGGGATGCCAGGAACCAGAAGAAGCTGGAAGAGGCAAGGAAGGGGCCCCCAGCTCCTTTTAGGGGAGTGTAACTACAGATTTCCCCACTCCCAGACTCCTCGGAGCCCCCATTCTGTGAGGGAATAACTGTCCCTTAAAACCATGGAGTGCTGTCCTTTGTTACGACACGGGAAAGCCTGGGTGATACAATCCCCCTCCCCCATGCAAAAAGCTCCAGCTCTTGGCTGCCCTCCCACCCCCCTAGCTCTTCAGGGATGCTGAATGACTGTTTCTTCCCTCTCCTACCCTGCCATGAGACTGGACTTGCATGTAGAAGCTGTGCTTCCCTCCTCAGACTGGACCGTCCAAGGCCCCATCTTAAGGGTTGCTTCCCCAGGTGTCCAGCTGGGTTCTGCGGCCCTTCTCTTAGGGCTGGCCTGGGTGTGGCTGATTGAGGAGATTCTCCCCTTCCTCTTCCTCCTCCCCATCCTGGGCAGATTTATCTGGATCCTGGGTCAGGAAAGGCCCCCCCACACAGCCTGCTGGGTTGGTCCAGAGCTGGGGGTACTCCCGCCCCACCAGACACCTTCATCCCTGCACTAACCCCAAGAAGGCCCCACCCGCCACATGCATCCCCTGCAGGCGTGGGGGGACAGAGCACTGTCAGAGTCGGGTGCACAGCTGGTGGGGGGAGAAGAGCAGACCCGAGCTCCTTGCTGGAGTCTTGGGAGCATGGGGTGTGCAGGGCTGGGTCCCTCTAGGCCACGTGTGTCTATTAATCGGGGTTCCCTGTCATGCAGGCTCTCTCTTTAGAGTTCCCCTTGGAGGGGCTAGGAGGGCCTCTCTGCCAATGCCCTGAAAAAGGAGAACTTTTCTGGATGTCCTCCCCTGCTGTCCACTCCGAGGTCCTGCAGTGGAGGACGAGAAGGTGGTGGCTGCAGGGCCAGGCTGGGGTTGGGCTCTGCTGCCCTGATCCCTCTGGGCACTGCATTGTTCTCTGGTAGCACAGGCCCTGCCCAGCAACAGACCTCTGCCAACCACAGCCTCTAAACCCCAGCCTTCACGGGGAAATTGCTGGGCGGGCGCGGGGGCTGCCCTCTGCATGGAGATTAGGGGCGTCTGTTGGCTGGGCAGGTCGGCCTGTGCTTACTCACATCTTTGAGGGTTTGGCGGGGCCCACCTCACCCTCCCGAGCCCTCAGTCCATTGTCTTCTGAGTCCTAAACCGGGCTGGGGACACAGGGTCCCGGGCTGACTGTGCCTGGGGCGGCAGGTGGGAGGGGCGCAGGGCGGCTCCCCCTTTTCTTCCGCCAGCAGCTGGTTCTAGGAAGAGCCCGCAGCCGCCAGCGGGCTGTTGGGGCCTGTCTGGGGAGATGGGACGCGTCAGGCAGCCCCAGACAAGACCACATTCCTCCCTGCCTGCCTGCGGGTCCGTGGAGCTGAGGGACTGGCAGGAACCGGGTGGGGCTACAGGGGGTGTCTTTGGAGGAGATGTGGGGTAACTGAGGTTGTGAGAGTGAGACTTCGAACGAGTAAGCGGACCCCAGAGAGCTCAGGAATTAGGGAGCCTTGCGGTTTGCTGGGACTCCCAAGCACCTCCCCCCCTTTCCCTAGGCCCCTAGATCCATGAAGGGCCCCCTTCCATGAAAACCCTTCCAGCACCTTCTAGGGTTCAGCACCATCTGCCCAGGGGAGAAGCTGGGCGCCCATGATTGGACCCGGACTCAGGCCACGCCCACCTCCCAAGTGCTACCCCCTCCCTTCACTGCTCAGCCCCTGGGAATTCTGGGCACTCTGCGGGCTGGTCAGCTTCTGCTCCCACTTTTACAGATGGAGAAACAAGGTGTGGAGAAACATCCATCCTGGGTCACACAGGCGGCAAAGGCAGAGCGGGGCTCAGCAGGGCGTGGTCTAGCCAGAGGGGCGCAGGATTCTCTGCTCAGAGCCAGAGGCTTCTTTCCAAAGGGAGGTTCCCCCGACAGCCTGAGCGTTAGTCTCCGAGAGGGGACAGCTGTCACACGGGCGCGGTTGGGGGAGCCCACATTGTCCCCTGGCTATGGCAAAGCTGAGGACGTATCCCTGACTCCTGCAGGTGTACCTGGGGACAGGTGCCACCTGGGGTCATGCTGATGTTGGAGTCGCCGTTAGCTAATAGGTGCGAAGCGGGTCACCAGGTTTGGGGTGCAGTAGGCCTTGTCCCCCTCCACCTGGGACAGCCAGCACCGGGCTCGGGGCCTACGGGAAAGTGTAGCCGCAGGCCGGCTCCTCCTGAGTGAATCACGCCAGGCGGGACTAGAAACCCCAAACACCCCAAACAATGAGTTTCCAGTAAAATATTACAGACATGACGAGGCGAAGGCGAGGAGGGGCCTGGATGGGAGTTGGCCCTGCCTGTGGGTGATGAAAGCCAAGGGGGAAGGAGGAGGCCAGGCCCGGCCCCCTGCCCAGGCTATAAAGCGCCACATCCTCCTTGCGCTCACCTGAGCACGCTCACTCCTGACACCTCGTTCTCTCGCTCACTGCTCGCTCTCTGCTCGCTCTCGGCACCATGACCTCCTGCAGCCGCCAGTTCTCCTCCAGCTCCAGCTCCATGAAGGGCTCCTGCGGCCGGTGGCGGCTCCAGCCGCATGTCATCCGTCCTGGCTGGAGGGGCCTGCCGGGCGCCCAGCGCCTATGGGGGCCTGTCCATGTCCTCCTCCCGCTTCTCCTCCGGGGGCCTGTGGCATGGGGGGCGGCTACAGCGGCGGCTTCAGCAGCAGCAGCTTCGGGGGCAGCCTGGGCGCAGGATTTGGCGGCGGTTTGGGTGGCGGCCGGCGGGGGCATTGGTGGGGGCTTCGGCGGTGGCGATGGGCTCCTCAACGGGAACGGAAGGTGACCATGCAGAACCTCAACGACCGCCTGGCCTCCTATCTGGACAAGGTGCGGGCCCTGGAGGAGGCCAACACCGACCTGGAGGTGAAGATCCGCGACTGGTACCAGAAGCAGCGTCCGGCGGAGAGCAAGGACTACAGCCCACTATCCGGACCATCGAGGAGCTGCGCGGCAAGGTGGGGACTGGGGCGTGGCTGGAGGTGCTGCGAGCAGGGGACAGCGCCAGCCCGGGCATGTTTAGATCCTGGACTCTGACTCCAGACCTCTTCTAGCCCTGGACATCCCAGTAGATCTGGTCAGTGGGGAGCTGCCTACCCTGCCCAAACCCAGCCCAGACACTCCTGGGCTCAGCTCCCCAGACTCATAAGCTCAGCGAGTCCTGCCTGGTAATTTATGGAGGGGCTGTGCCTCGCTCTGGGTCATGCAGCAGATGAATGGAGGAGCCAGCCCGTCTGTCCCCCCCCCTGCCCCCCACAGGACCCCACCTGCCACCGCAGAAGGCAGCTACTTGATCCTGGGTACCGGGGAGGGAGGAGCACACTAACGGGACCAGGGCAACACCCAAACCTCTCATTAGCTCATTAGCCTGGGCTGCTTGGCGCTGACGCCCTGGAGTCCCGGCTTGGGTTGGTTCCCTCCCCTTAGCCAGTGGTGGGTGGGGGTCTATGTCAGGTGCCCTGCCCAGGAGGAAGCCAGGTGGGCTGGTGCCCCTGGCAGTTCTGGCTGCCTAGTTGGGTCACCTGGGTGTGGATTAATTAGGTGGCAAAAGCGGGAACTTCCCTCAGTCCTGGGCTCTCCGGACAGATCTGTGTTTCCGCACACTCTTTTCTGATTTCTTGTGTTCTGAAGCACTGGCTAGGTGTTATATTTTGGAAAAAAGCCCCTCTAGGGGTCCCTATCCTGTGGGCTTGGGAGTGGAGGCTTACTAGTGCATGCAGAGGCCAGCAAAATTGGTTCATGCAGAGAGAGAGAGAGAGAGAGAGAGAGAGAGAGAGAGAGAGAGAGAGAGAGAGAGAGAGATCAGAGAGAGAAAAGATCAGAGATACAGAGAGAGAGCAGATCAGAGAAGGTGT
Organism: Cryptotis parvus; assembly: GCA_021461705.1. Taxonomy (NCBI): domain Eukaryota; kingdom Metazoa; phylum Chordata; class Mammalia; order Eulipotyphla; family Soricidae; genus Cryptotis; species Cryptotis parvus. Next base: position 13,297 of record JAJIBD010023451.1, read on the forward strand.
CTGGAGAGCTTCAGGTCTCTTGTATCCTTAGTAGGTGGTGAACTCAAGAACCTGAGATTCTTGGGTTCAGGTTTTGCAACAAGGCTGGGGTTAGAACAGGACCCGGAAACAAAGGCTTTGACTCTGAGACCTGGGCTCTCTGCTACTTTGCTGAGCATGACCCAGTGATCTCGGGCCAAAGCTGGGCACCCAGAGTTAGCTCTGACAGCTCAGGCTGGTGGGTGGGAACCTTGCCACTCTAAGGCAAATCCAGGGGTGACTCTGGCAGGAGCAGGATGGCAAATGCCTCATGCCGGCTACAGGGAAGTCTGGCTGTTGCCATCTGTTTGACCAACGCCCCTGTTTTCTCCACTTGCAGATCCTTACAGCCACAGTGGACAATGCCAATGTCCTCCTGCAGATTGACAATGCCCGCCTGGCTGCTGACGACTTCCGCACCAAGTGAGTGGAGCCGTGGCTGAGCACCTGGCCTCCCAGGGTGGGGCACTGTTGAGGCCACAGAATGGCAGTGTGGAAGCCCCTTAGGGTGCTTGTAAAAATGCAATCCCAGGAGCCACCCCGGAATCATGATTCAACCATTTTGCAAAGGCTCCTGGGTATTCTGTCCCACAGCCAGGTCTGAGAAACGTGGCTTTAGGGAGAGGTGCTCCACTCGCCCCGCCTGCTCCAGAGTGCAGCAGGGAGCCATAGTTGGAAGTCTCGCGTGCTATTGGCTGGCCCAAGTGAAAAACATTTCCCCCCCCCCTGACCCTGCAGCAGGGCGAGGGAGACGCCCGAGTCCTTGCCCTTCCCCCACAGGAATGCTGAGGTCTGAGCACTCAATGGGCACTGTGTCCAGCTCTGCCCTGCTCACGATCAGCTCCCACACCGCCCACAAGGTGCCAGCCAGGGGAAGAGGCTGCAGGGGGAGAGAGAACAAAGCCTGTAGTGTGGCCAGTTTGGGCATCTCATACTTTTCTCTTGGCTCATTCCAGGTACGAGACAGAGCTGAACCTGCGCATGAGCGTGGAGGCCGACACCAATGGCCTGCGCCGGGTGCTGGATGAGCTGACCCTGGCCAGGGCTGATCTGGAGATGCAGATCGAGAGCCTGAAGGAGGAGCTGGCCTACCTGCGCAAGAACCACGAGGAGGTGAGAGCACTTTCGGGGATATACCAGCTGAGAAGCTGAGCTGGGAGGGAGAAGGTGGCAGTGGAGGACCGAGCCCAGCCCGGAGCACGTTTACTGAGGCCCCCCTCCCCGGGGGCTGCCAGAACAGGGTTTCTGACCATGGTTGCCCTTAACTGTGCAGGAGATGAGCTCTCTGAGAGGCCAGGTGGGCGGAGATGTCAATGTGGAAATGGATGCAGCGCCCGGTGTGGACCTGAGCCGCATCCTGAACGAGATGCGTGAGCAGTACGAGAAGATGGCCGAGAAGAACCGCAAAGATGCTGAGGACTGGTTCTTCAGCAAGGTGGGTGTGGCCCAGGGCAGCGGGGTCCCAGGAGAGCCTCCTCTTAGGACCGTTCTGGTATGAAGAAGCCTTCTTATCTGCAGACCGAGGAGCTGAACCGCGAGGTGACCACCAACAGCGAGCTGGTGCAGAGTGGCAAGAGTGAGATCTCGGAGCTCCGCGGCACGGTGCAGAACCTGGAGATTGAACTGCAGTCCCAGCTGAGCATGGTAGGGGCACTGCCAGGCTGCGGGCACACCCAGGAATGGGAAGGAGGGAGGAAAGGACCAGGACCAGACACAATGACCTCCAACCCTCTTTTCCTCCCTTACAGAAAGCCTCCCTGGAGAACAGCCTGGAGGAGACCAAGGGCCGCTATTGCATGCAGCTGTCCCAGATCCAGGACCTGATTGGCAACGTGGAGGAGCAGCTGGCACAGCTGCGCTGTGAGATGGAGCAGCAGAACCAGGAGTACAAGATCCTGCTGGACGTGAAGACACGGCTGGAGCAGGAGATCGCCACCTACCGCCGCCTGCTGGAGGGCGAGGGATGCCCAGTGAGTGGGGTGGGGGTGGAGGGTCGTCCCTGCTCATCTGTCACCGTGATTCATTCACCACATGAGCTAAGGATCGAATGATCTTTTCTGTCTTCACAGCCTCTCCTCTGCCCAGTTCTCCTCTGGCTCACAGTCTTCCAGAGACGGTAAGAGTCTTCAGACCGGACAAGGTTCTCCCCGAAAATCTTGTGTGTGCACCAGGACTTCTTGGGAAGGGAAGACAGGGACCTTCTCCAAAATCTTTCGCAAAATTTATGGCATGAGTGGGACTCTCTCAAGCATGGTTGGCCTCGAGGCCTCTAGTTTGTCTACATAGACCCCAGGGTTCTGAGGTCAGCACCACGGACAGAGCCCCTCTTGCCCAATCTCTAATGACCAGTTTGGGTTCAGTCTAAGTCTTCAGCCCCAGGACATAAATTGTCCCCGGCGTGGGGCACCAACTCCGAATGAAACATACCCCGAGAGGGGCTCAGGGCTGGGTTGCCACCATGGCTTCAGGGACCACCCTGGGTGCAGGCAGAGGCAGACGGTTCCTAAGTCCCCTGAGTCCTTTAGCTCAGAGACCTCTTCTTGCCCAACCACTGTTGCTAACACCCTCTTCCCTCCTCCCCAGTGACCTCTTCCAGCCGCCAGATCCGCACCAAAGTCATGGACGTGCATGATGGCAAGGTGGTGTCCACCCACGAGCAAGTCCTCCGCACCAAGAACTGAGGCTGCCCAGTACTGCTCAGGCCCAGGAGACACCCCCTCTCCCGTGTGGGCAAAGATCTCAGTGGCGATCCCTCCCTCCTGCTCGCTGAGTCCCTCACACCCCAAACATTTCATACCGAGCCCTGCCTTCCCCCTGCCCCCTCCTGGCAGCCAATAAAGTTTATTATCTTCATTGCACAACACTCGCCTCTGCCTGGTCATTGTCAGAAGAGGCGGTGGGAGAGCGGGGAACAGCTCCTGGAGCTCATCCGAGCACCTGGCTGGGCCACTGGGACTGGGGGAAAGAGTGTGGGGAGGACTGGGCTCAGTCCCAGGATAACTTTCTCCATCTCAAAGACACCGATAGGTCTGTGTACTGGGCCATCGTGTGTCCTCGGGCATAAAGGCACGTGCTCGCTTGCTCAATCACTCACTCTTCTTCAGTCCCTTATCTGCTCTTTGGCTGGCTCATTCATGCACTAGATATACCTGAGGACCTTCTCTGAGTTAGGGATTCTTAATGCTTTGTTCATCAGGGATTCATGAGACAGTGATGATGGAGTATAGAGCGTCTCTCCCCACACATACTCAGAAGTGCATGCCTACATCTGCGTGCGTCTCCTTGAGCATCTACAGACCCTCTGCTCTTGCCTCCAGAGCTTACTTTTTTATTGTTTTTGCTTTTGGGGTCACACTCGGCAATGCTCAGAGGCTACTCCTGGCTATTCACTCAGGAATTACTCCTGGCAGTGTTCAGGGGACCATATGGGATGCCGGGGATTGAACCCGGTCGGCTGCATGCAAAGCAAATGCCCTACCCGCCGTGCTACTGCTTTGGCTCCCCAGAGCTGACTCTGAACCAGCCTGCTGTTAGGAGAGGAGCAAAAGCAGACCCTCATTTCCAAGCTTCAGTTTCTACCTCTGTAAAGTGGGCACCATGACAGTACCTACCCTGTGGGTGTGTTGAGGAGTCTCTAGAAGGAAAGGCTAGCAGCACAGTGCCCGGCACAGGGCAGGCTTGGGGCATGGGGCTGCTGTGTCTCAGGTCATGGTGAAACTATGAGAGGGTGTTTTTTTTTTTAGAGGGGCCTGGGGGAAAACTTCCCCAGTCGTGTTTCAGGGAGCCCGGAGTCTACTCAGGATGCAAGAGTCCAAGGATGTCGGTGCTGCCCAGGCTTTGCAGTGCTGGAGTGGGGGGCTGGTGGGGGCGCAGGGTCACACCTTGTGACACTCGGGGGCCTCCAGGACTATACCTGTCCGTGTCCGGGGCACCATGTGATGCATGGGATAGAAACAGGGTCTGCCACAAGTGCCCTAAGTCCTATACTAATTTCCTGGCTGGAATTTTTTGTGAAGGGTCTATATAGAGGTGTTGAGAGCAGACGGCTTCCAGTCCTGGCTTTGGTCCTTTTGGTGACCTGTCTGACTGGCCATGGAGGGCCTCAGTTTCCCCACTTAGGAAGCACAGCAGTCTGTGTTGTGGGGGACCATGGGAAGTCAATGAATGAGTGCATGTGAAGAGCAGGGTCGGAGCACACTTTTTATTTGGTGGGGGAACTGTTTTATTTTTTGTCTTAGAACAGGAGGAGGAAGGGGGACGTCCTCATCCTCATGAGTATGAAGATTCCAGAAGCGGGTGGGGCTCCCTGCCCAGGGCTGGGAAAGCCTCGACTAGTTGACTAGTCATGGTATCAGTTTCAACAGCTCACTCGCTCGGGTCATGAAGGAAGGGGAGCTGGGGGTGGGTCTGGGGTTAACAAAGGCTTGGTCATGAGAGCACGGGGTGGGGGGCAGAACACCTGGGCTGAGGACCGGGCATGGGATTCCGTTCTGGTGTGGAGGGGCCGTAACAGTGTGGGCAAAATCTCCTTTCCTGAAGTGGAGAACAGAAACGCTGACCGCAACAGGCAGAAGGAAGACTCGGTGATCTCATAGAGACACGGGGCTGAGCACCGGGGCTGGCGCGCACCCAGGGCTCCATCCAGGGGCAAGGAAGAGGGCGAGTTATTGGGAAAAGGAATGAAGTGACGTGGGTGCCTCGCGCCTGGTCTTCACCCCAGGGAAGGGAGGTGAGCTTCGTGTCCCCGAGTCCTGCGGTTGGCAGGAAGAATAGTTGAACTGGAGTGATCCCGGGGAGGGGTGTCGTTGAGGAAGAGGGAGATGAGGCTCCGGGTCAGGGGTCAGGCAGAGAGGAGGGGCGCCGGAAGGAGCCTTCTCAGAGGCTGGGTCTGGGAGGAGGGGCCCCCTGTTCCCCTAGTACTGGCTGCCCCCGTGCCTGGAGCCAGGAATCTGAATGAGGAGCAGCGAGCATCAATCATTCCAGGATTGCCCCAAGCCAGAGCGCTCAGCTCGGCCCACACACCCCAGACCGCCCGGAGTCTCACAAGGTGCCGGATTCTAGACTTACCCCAAAGGAAGGAGGACAGGCCACTGAGCTTCTTACACTTGGGTGCGGGGACCGACTTCTGGCCTGCCCGGTGTCCGGAGGGTGGTCAGAATCCACCTGGTGGCTAGTGGGCTCAGAGGTGCAAGGGGGAGGAAGCTGGCTTCCAGATGGGCCCACCCTGAGTACCGGGGCCCCAGAGACTAAGGGCCCCCAGAGCAGCTGCCCCCGGGTTCCACATAGAGGTCACTGCCCTCTGGGGTTCCTCCCCATGCCCTTTGCTCCGCTGAGAAAGATGGGGCCAGCACAGAGTGGGGTGCAGCTGACACCCGATCCCCACAAGCACTCACTAAGACCAAATCTGCTCCCCACCTCCCAGTCCCACCCCAGATCACAGCTGGGAACCAGGAAAGTGACTCCATAGCACAGTCTAGTGGACACAGAGGGAACTGCCGCCCAGGCTGCTGGCTCCATTTCCCCCAAAGCAATGTGGGAGGAGCCCGGCTGAGGCTGGCAGGAAACCTGCCCCTCAGTCTTGCCTCTGGGAGCTGGCAGGAGCCCTGCTCTAGGGCTGGCCAGGGGGCAGTCGGATGGGGCGCTGCTGCTCCGTCTCGCTCTGTCTCTGTGTCTCTGTCCCTGTCTGCAGGGTGAGCCCCATAACATCAGCACGCCTCCTTCCTACCCAACCCTGAGCTTTTTGTTTGATGAGACGAAGCCCACCTTGAAATTTGGAATTTGGGGTCCCTTATAGTTTTGGGGGACTCTTTTACTTGTGAGAAGTGTCTGGGGAGCCAGAGAATATCCTTGCAGCTCCTGCTCCGGGGAGTGGCCCTTCCCCGAGGCCACAGGTGACCTGGTTACTCTCTTGTGGCCAACAGTCGTGCAGGCTGGAGACTCAGGAGGCTGGAATCCAGGCCTGGCCTCCCTTCCTGAGCTCAGAGGTGCCCTGAGGTGACGGGGATGCCAGGACTTCAGAGCACAGACAGGACAGACACCCGCTTCCAGGGGCTCCCGGCATCAGCTGTCGGGCTGGGGCGGTGAGGGGGTGTAGCTCTTCAGAGGTGCTCAGGCAAATGTGGGGTGGCTCAGCATGGGAGAAAGCAGGGGTGAGAGAGAGATAGAGAGACAGGGAGAGATAGATAGATAGAGAGAACAGTGAGGGTCCTGGGCTGGACTAATAAGTGAGAATCATTTGTTCATACATTCACTCACTTCCCATTCATTCATTCACTCCTTCCTCATTCATTCATTCATTCATTCACTCACTCATCTTCATTCATTCCTTCGTTCACTCCTCATTCATTCCTTCACTCATTCATTCAGATGTGCTTATGTATGTATGTATGTATGTATGTATTTATAATATTTTTTGGGCCATGCCAGACTGTGCTCAGGGGTCACTGCTGGGCTTGGGGGACCATGTGAGGTGCTGGGGATTGAACCCAGGGCTGCAGCTGCACGGCTGTGCTTCACCTGCTCTGCTCTCTCTCTGCCCCCTCAGATGTGTTTACGAAGCTTATTGCCCTAGACGTGGGGAGCCTAGGGGGGTGAATTGAGGCAGAACATGGAGGGAGACTCAGGGAGGAGGGTGGCAGAAGGGGACCTAGGGGAATGAAGCTGGGCCTGGAGAGACAAAGCACTGGCCAGGTGCTGTGGACAGACCTGCCCACCTCCTGCTGTGGACAATCCCTGCCCACCTCCTGCTGTGGACAAACCCTGCCCACCTCCTGCTGTGGACAGACCTGCCCACCTCCTGCTGTGGACAAACCCTGCCCACCTCCTGCTGTGGACAGACCTGCCCACCTCCTGCTGTGGACAGACCTGCCCACCTTCTGCTGTGGACAGACCCTGCCCACCTCCTGCTCTGGACAATCCCTGCCCACTTCCTGCTGTGGACAGACCCTGCCCACCTCCTGCTGTGGACAGACCCTCCCCACCTCCTGCTGTGGACAGACCTGCCCACCTCCTGCTGTGGACAGACCCTGCCCACCTCCTGCTGTGGACAGACCTGCCCACCTCCTGCTGTGGACAGACCTGCCCACCTCCTGCTCTGGACAATCCCTGCCCACCTCCTGCTGTGGACAGACCCTGCCCACCTTCTGCTGTGGACAGACCCTGCCCACCTCCTGCTCTGGACAATCCCTGCCCACTTCCTGCTGTGGACAGACCCTGCCCACCTCCTGCTGTGGACAGACCTGCCCACCTCCTGCTCTGGACAATCCCTGCCCACCTCCTGCTGTGGACAGACCCTGCCCACCTTCTGCTGTGGACAGACCCTGCCCACCTCCTGCTCTGGACAATCCCTGCCCACTTCCTGCTGTGGACAGATCTGCCCACCTCCTGCTGTGGACAGACCTGCCCACCTCCTGCTCTGGACAATCCCTGCCCACCTCCTGCTGTGGACAGACCCTGCCCACCTCCTGCTGTGGACAGACCTGCCCACCTCCTGCTGTGGACAAACCCTGCCCACCTCCTGCTGTGGACAGACCTGCCCACCTCCTGCTGTGGACAGACCCTGCCCACCTCCTGCTGTGGACAGACCCTCCCCACCTCCTGCTGTGGACAGACCTGCCCACCTCCTGCTGTGGACAGACCCTGCCCACCTCCTGCTGTGGACAGACCTGCCCACCTCCTGCTGTGGACAGACCTGCCCACCTCCTGCTCTGGACAATCCCTGCCCACCTCCTGCTGTGGACAGACCCTGCCCACCTTCTGCTGTGGACAGACCCTGCCCACCTCCTGCTCTGGACAATCCCTGCCCACTTCCTGCTGTGGACAGACCCTGCCCACCTCCTGCTGTGGACAGACCCTCCCCCACCTCCTGCTGTGGACAGACCTGCCCACCTCCTGCTCTGGACAATCCCTGCCCACCTCCTGCTGTGGACAGACCCTCCCCACCTCCTGCTGTGGACAGACCTGCCCACCTCCTGCTGTGGACAGACCTGCCCACCTCCTGCTGTGGACAATCCCTGCCCACCTCCTGCTGTGGACAGACCCTGTCCACCTTCTGCTGTGGACAGACCCTGCCCACCTCCTGCTGTGGACAAACCCTCCCCACCTCCTGCTGTGGACAGACCTGCCCACCTCCTGCTGTGGACAGACCTGCCCACCTCCTGCTCTGGACAATCCCTGCCCACCTCCTGCTGTGGACAGACCCTGCCCACCTCCTGCTGTGGACAGACCCTGCCCACCTCCTGCTGTGGACAGACCTGCCCACCTCCTGCTGTGGACAGACCTGCCCACCTCCTGCTCTGGACAATCCCTGCCCACCTCCTGCTGTGGACAGACCCTGCCCACCTTCTGCTGTGGACAGACCCTGCCCACCTCCTGCTCTGGACAATCCCTGCCCACCTCCTGCTGTGGACAGACCCTGCCCACCTCCTGCTGTGGACAGACCCTCCCCACCTCCTGCTGTGGACAGACCTGCCCACCTCCTGCTCTGGACAATCCCTGCCCACCTCCTGCTGTGGACAGACCCTGCCCACCTCCTGCTGTGGACAGACCCTGCCCACCTCCTGCTGTGGACAGACCTGCCCACCTCCTGCTGTGGACAGACCTGCCCACCTCCTGCTATGGACAATCCCTGCCCACCTCCTGCTGTGGACAGACCTGCCCACCTCCTGCTGTGGACAGACCTGCCCACCTCCTGCTGTGGACATACCTGCCCACCTCCTGCTGTGGACAGACCCTGCCCACCTCCTGCTGTGGACAATCCCTGCCCACCTCCTGCTGTGGACAGACCTGCCCACCTCCTGCTGTGGACATACCTGCCCACCTCCTGCTGTGGACAGACCCTGCCCACCTCCTGCTGTGGACAGACCCTGCCCACCTCCTGCTGTGGACAAACCTGCCCACCTCCTGCTGTGGACAGACCTGCCCACCTCCTGCTGTGGACAGACCCTGCCCACCTCCTGCTGTGGACAGACCTGCCCACCTCCTGCTGTGGACAGACCTTAGCCCTCTCCTGCTGTGGACAGACCCTGCCCACCTCCTGCTGTGGACAGACCCTGCCCACCTCCTGCTGTGGACAAACCTGCCCACCTCCTGCTGTGGACAGACCTGCCCACCTCCTGCTGTGGACAGACCTGCCCACCTCCTGCTGTGGACAGACCCTGCCCACCTCCTGCTGTGGACAAACCTGCCCACCTCCTGCTGTGGACAGACCTGCCCATCTCTTGCAGACACTCACTGTGATGAGGGTACTCTGAGTCTCAAGGGTTTGCGTGAGTTAGAATGACGGCGTATGGGCGTTAGGTGGCTCCACAGACTAGCGCACACTGCCGCGCCCCACTGCCAGCACCTCCAGGAGTGACCCTTTAGCACAGAGCTACAAGTCGCCCCTGAGCACCTCCGGGAGTGGCCTCCAGGCAAACTGAACAACAGCGCAGACGAACTGGGGCAGGGCCGGGCGTGCAAAGCAACAGGGTCCTGTCTGGGTGCCCTGAAGCTTGATGGAAGAAACCACAGTCCCGCCATCTCTGTGAGAGCTCCTCCCTGGCCCCATTTGCTTGAACAGGGACTCAAAAGATTTTGGCTTACTGCTTCCCTTTCAGAAAAAAACAAATCACTCCACTGCCCCCCATCCCCTTCCTAAACCTACCAGCCTTCTTTAAGCAAATAAACAGAAAGCGCCACCCAAGGGGACTCCTACCCCTGACGGTTCCTGCAGCCCCAGGGGCCTCATCGTCCGCTTTGGGAAAGACTGGGCTGGAGGAAAGAGTCTACTGTGAATGACAGGGCTCCCAGCCAGTCCCCACACAGTCTGAGAGGCCGTGGGGACAGGCCCCGCCCTGCCTGGGAAGGTCCTGCTGGGGGCGGCCTTCAAGGACCTTTCATGACCCCACTGACACCCTCCTCAGAGGGTCACAGCTCCTCACACCTCCCTCACTCCCTTCCCAGATGGTGGCCCGATACATCTCGCTGTCTCTGCCCCCCACTCACGCTGTCCCCAATGCTGCCCCCTACCCTCAGCCTGGCCGCCCGCCTCCCTGACACCAGGGTCTGTTTCCCCCACAGGGTGCTTCCTCTCGGACTCCTTCCTACTCCCCCCAGCACGTCTCTCTTTCTCGGGGGACCCTCCCTGGTCTCCCAGCCTTTCATGGCAGTCCCTCATTTCCTCTTGTGCGGCACTCACCCCACTCTCGGAGGATTCATTTCTTCCCCAGGTTCTGTGACCCTATTTTTTGTCCAGGAAGGGGAGACAGGTCTGGCAGGCTCAGCCCTTCCTGCCCAGGCCTGGACCTGTCACCTGGAGGCTCCAGTAATGGTGAAACCTAAACTCAGCGAGAAACGGAGGTTCAGACTTCTGATAAGTCAAAGGAGGTGACTGGACATTCAGATGGCCTTGGCCTCTGCTTGGTGTGTCCTCTGGATACCGACTGGGCTACCTTGGCTTCGACTGGGGGCTTTGGGGCGGCTGGGAGTTTGATAAGGAATGAGGGATGATACAGTTAGTCACTAATGGCGGGGCAGGTGCAGCAGCCGCCCAGCTCACCCCCCAGCCGCCAGCTACTGTCTGAGTCAGGCGCTTCTGGCCATCTGGGGCTCCGTGTCAGCACTGGGCAGGGAGCAGCTGCTTACAGGCTGGGGTCTTCCTGGCAGAGGGAGGCTGACCATGTTCCCATCCCTGCCCTCTGGGGTCCACTCCCAGGCTGACTCTCTGGTTCCCTCCTGCTTCCTCTGTCTGAGCTCTCGCACCCCTATCTCCCCTCCCCCCTGCAGAGGGAGAGGCAGCACAGTCCCGGGGTACAGGGGCTTGCTGGGTGGGGGCCCTGAGCTCCATATCCACACTCAGGCTCTGGGGAGAGCCGGCTTTCAGGCAGGGATTGTTAGCACCTCAGCTCAGCCCTGAGCCCATCCTGCCCAGCTGGTACCTCGATCCAGGTGTGGAGAAGGGAGGGGAGGAGCAGGGGGTCTGGCCCTGCCAGGGTCCCTCAATGTCTGCAGGGCACAGAATCAGTCCAGGAAGTGCTCCCTCCCTCTGCTCCCTCCCTTCCGTGCAGGGAGCAGAGGCAGCCTGGGCAGCTGTGGGGGCTGACTCTGGTGGGTAGGTGGGCTTCAACGCCCCTGGCCACTGCATGCGTGGTCTCACCCACCAACTCTCTCATCTGACGACTCAGGAGGAAACAGGCCTGGGACCCAGGGAGGGGTGCAGGAAGTACAGCCCACTTCCCTTTCTCTCCACTCCAATGACCCCTGCACCAGGGGTGGAGGGCTGAGGCATGCAGAGTAGGGGTGTTCTGGAGCCAGAGTCTGGGTGGATGGGGAGAAAGGCCCTGGTCCTCCACTCTCAGAGACAGGGAGCCAGCAGAGTCCAGGGGTTGCCCTGGTGCAGGTGGAGAATCAGTGGTGGTGGGGGAGCCCCTAGTTCCGGGAAGAACCAGATTTCACAGGCAGTTGGCGGGACAACATGCAGGTCTGAGCACTGGCGCTGGGACAGCCCAGCCCTCAGGGAGACCCATCAGGTGAGCTGCTGCTTGGAGCTGAGCAGAGTTGGGGGGTGCTTAGGGGGCTGAATTAGCCCAGGGATCCTGGGAGGGAATTCGGGAGTGTAGGAATGACCGCTGGACTGGTGCCAGGCCTATAGCCATGGGCGAATTTGCAGAGAGGACAGGGGCTGGGCCTGAGGCAGTGCTAGGTCAGCGCTCGCCTCGCCCTGACTCTGCCTGCCCTCTCCTCCCCGTTCACTCTGGACCCAGGAGACATGCTGGCATGGCGCAGGCGGGTGGGGGCAAGGGCAGCAGAACGGGTGCAGCCCCAGTGGGGGCCTCTCGGCATTTGGGGATGGATCCAGCAGAGTTGAGAGAGAGTCTGGGGAAAGGAGTAATTTCTGAGTAATTTCTGAGCAATTGCAGGAGTAATTTTTGGAATTGCTCAGAAGACCACAGCCTCATGGTCTGAGATGCCCCTTCAAGGCTCGCGAAAGGTCTTCCAGATCTTTCTGATCGACCCTTTGGCTTTTCACTTCCTGTGCTTTACTCCCTGTTCAGGAGTTATGAAACTCCTCCTGCTACGTCAGCTTGCCTCTCGTTCCAGCAGAGGTGTCATTCGAAGGAAACCCTATGACTCTGCAACTATCACCTGTCAGATAGCAAAGGACACATATTTTTAATTTTGTTTTTTTGGGTCACACCTTGCAATGGTCAGGGGTTACTCCTGACTCTGCACTCAGAAATTACTCCTGGAAATGCTCAGGGGACCATATGGGATGCTGGGGCTCAAACCTGGGTTAGTCTCATTTGCAAGGCAAATGCCTTCCCTGTTATAGTATCGCTCTGGCCCCCACAAAGGACACATTTGAATAAAATTTTTGTTTGTTTGCTTTTAGTCAACACTGGCTCTGAGCTCAATCATTCCTGGCTGGGCTGAGGGGACCACATGGGGTATCAGGGTATCTAACCTGGGTTAGGCCTTACCTGAGTACTATCTCTCTGACCTGTGATTAAACTCTCCCCTAACTTTATTTAAACACCATAGTTTACAAAATTGTTCATAAAACAGTTGTTTTAGGCATTTAATGTTCCATCACCAATTACACCGCCAGTGTGACCTTCCCTTCACCACTGTCCCCAAGCCTGCTCCTTTAGCAAGCACAAAATAATTTATTTTACTTTGCTTGTTACAACAGAATGGTAAGTGGGATGATCAAAAATAGTTCAATAAAAATAGTTCAATAAAATAAAATTTGTGAAAATTGTCATATCTCACAATGGTGTTAAGGTCACGGTCTGAGGAGTTACTGAATTGCTGGTTGAGCCTTCTGTGTTATTGTTTTTGCTTACTCAGCTTGGTGGGCTTCTCTGCTATTCAGCATAGAATCTAATACGCCACGCTCCCACTGGACTGTCAGTACAGTGGAATTTGGAGGTGTCACGTGACCATGCCCTGCAGGAGCACCAGGATCTGTAGAAGAGGGGAGATTTCCAGCTAGCCTGCCCTAGTCCCCACTTCTGAGAATACCCCAGAGTTTTCAGCGCCCCAGAACAGTAAACCTGTGTCTCTCATGTCTTGGTGTCTCTTCTGAGATTAGTTGTGTAACTGGGTCATTTACATGGCAGAGACTGAGGGTGTGGCTCTGTGAATAAACTCTTCACAAGAAATTGTTGCTTCCTACAGGCATGGAGTCAAGGACCAATTTAGGTTCCATCAACCTCCAAGCAAGGATGGGTATTCAGGGGACTGTGTTCAGGGGATCTTCGGGGGTGGGGAGCAGCTGAGACTTTCTCCTCACCTAAGCAGAAGCTTGGGAAGCAGAGGAAGGCAGAGCTGTTCTTTCCAGGTGATTCTGGATGACCAAACTGTCCCCCAAGACACATCTCAGAGCATCTTGGACCTGTAGGAAGCCCCAATGCCCTTTAGATCAGAGGTCCTGGCTTCTTGCTTTATTTCTCATTCTGTTTTTAGTATCTCCCCAGAATAGCTGCTTTAGCTTTGCTTCATCCCTAAGGGTTGGAATCCTACCTGGACGGTGCTGTGTCCTGGACTGGAGCCCACTGAGCAGGTGCAGGGGGAGCTGTGTTCTTCTGTGGAGTCAGGGTGGTGGTTGGGGCTGTGGAGAGACAGCATGAGAAGCTGTGTCAGAGCAAAGCAGCCGGAGAGGGAGAAACTAGGAAGGCTTCCTTGGAATCTGGGAGTATTGAGCGTTATCTAGGTGGGAAGGGGATTGAAGCAAGATATGTCTTAGTTAGGGAATGGCAGGAGACGGGGTCAGAATGGAAAGGTCTGCATGGACCTTGAATGCTGGCAAAAAGATCTTTTCCTTGGGGTGAAGTTGGGGAGGGATGTGGTCAGCCATGGCCCCCTTCTCTGGCACTTGTGCAGAGGAGTGAGAGAGGAGAGCACTGTTCAGCAGCTGGACTCAGGCTGGGGACTTCCAGGGGCCGACCCATGTTTTCTGAGGGCCTTTCACACATCTCTTCTGAGGTAGACAAGAGTGAGAACATGGTGGTTCCCTGTAAGTGGAGGGAGTCGGTGGCTCAGTGGCCAGAGAGCAGAGCTGGGGTATAGCTCAGGTGGCCCAAGCTCATCATCTCTCCGCAGCATTAGTGAAGGCCACCTGCTCTACTTCTCCCAGCAGCCAGGGACTTGCTTGTTTCAGGGGACATGGAGTCTGTGCCCTTCCCGGGCTCGGACCCAGCCAAGGTCATGTCTATCCCTGCTGCTGGAAGACAATGATGCTGTGTGGTTCCTGCTCGGTCAGCAGAATCAGCCCCCTTTATCTACCTAGTCCACCATTTGGAGACCTCCTGCCCCCTCTGCCTGCTGTTTCCCACACACTGCTTTTCTGGCAACACACTTCCCTCTTCCATCAGACTGGAGCCTCCTCCAGCTGACTGCAGTCTCCTCCATCAGACTATACCCTCCTCCGTCAAACTGGAAGAGCCTCCTTCATCAGACTGGAGCCTCCTTCAGTTGTTTGCAGCCTCTTCCATCAGACTGGAACCTCCTCCATCAGACTTCAGCCTCCTCCATCAAACTTCAATATCCTCCAGAAGACTGGAGACTTCTTTTTTTTTTTCAGACCTGCTCTAGTTATTATTTTTTTATTAAGTTTATTTTTATTTTTTACAATTACAAAGATATACAATTAAAAAGTTCATATTTGGGTTTCGGTCATACAGTGTTCCAGCACCCATCCCTCCACCAGTGCCCATCTCCCACCACCAACGTCCCTGGTTCCCTCCCCACTCCCCAGCCCTCCTCCATGGCAGGTTCTTTATTTCTTTTTTTTTTTTTTTTTTTTTGTCACACCCGGCGACACTCAGGGGTTACTCCTGGCTCTGCACTCAGGAATTACTCCTGGCGGTGCTCGGGGGACCATATGGGATGCCGGGGATCGAACCCAGGCCGGCACAGGCCGGCCGCGTGCAAGGCAAACGCCCCTACCCGCTGGGCTATCACTCCGGCCCCCAGGTTCTTTATTTCTTTTCCTCTCTCTCTCTTTCTCTTTAGACTGGAGCCTTCTTCACCAGACTGCAGCCTATTCCATCAGATTGGAGCCTCCTCTATCAAACTTCAGCCTCCTCCAGAAGACTGGAGCCTTCTATACCAAACTGAAGCATCCTCCATCAGACTGGAGCCTCCACAAGAAGACTGGCACCTCCTCCACCAGAATGGAGCCTCCTCCATCAGACTGAAGCCTCCTACACCAGAATGGAGCCTCCTCCAGAAGACTGGAGTCTCCTTCATCAGACTGGAACCTCCTCCAGAATATTGAAGGCTCCTCCAGAAGATTGAAGCCTCCTCCATCAGACTGGAGCCTCCTCCATCAGACTGGAGCATCCTCAAGAAGACTAGAGCCTCCTCCATCAGACTGGAGTGTCTGGAGGGCAGGTTCTCCCCTAGCAGCCTCAGACATCCTCAGGAAGGACCATGCTCTTCAGATTGGGGTCACCTGTGGGCAAGTGTTGTGAGCCCCCTCCCCACCAGCCTTTATAACGACTCCTGATGCCCTAGCCCTAGCCCAATCCACAGTGGGCACAAAGAAGGCTGGGAGGGAGGGTCAGGGATCACCATCCTGGGTGTGTGTGGCACTCTCCGGACCTGGGAGTCTGTCCCAGAGGGGTTCAGTCTCAGCTGTGCTGGTGGAGTAGCCAGAGACAGCCTGCAGGATCTGGGTCACCCCCGTAGGGGGTAGTCATGATTTATGGGGCCCCTGACAGCCTAATATCATTAAATTACCCCACACAATGGAGAGAGGCTGGGCCACCTCCAGGCAGTCGCCAAAGGACGCGGCGCCTGGGACAGCCAGCCGCCTCCTTGTCCCAGAACTTCATGGAGTCCAGGGGGTGGGGAGGCTGGCGCAGAGGGCACACCCAGGCGTGCCACCTTCCCGGGAGGTATAAGTAGGCAGCCTGGGGGACAGCAGTAGACGAGGGAACCAGCTGCTGCTCTCCCACTGCTTCTCACCTGCAGGAACCCACCGGCAGTACCATGAGCTACGGACAAGCTTCCTACTACAGCCTCAGCAGCTGTGGGGCGGGCGGGGGGCAGCTCGCGCTCCTCCTGTAGCCGCTTCAGCTCCTCGGGGGCTTCGGGCAGCTATGGCGGAGGGGGCAGCTCGGAGCTTGCGGCCGGGGCGGGGGCAGCAGCTACCGGTCCAGCTGGCGGCGGCGGTCCGGCGGAGGCATGAGCAGCGGTAGTGTCTCCGGGAGCTTTGGTGGAGGTTCCAGAGGATTTGGCGGTGGAGGTTCTGGAGCAGGCTTTGGGAGTTCTGGGAGCTGTGGGGGTAGCTTTGGGGGGTGTGTCTGGAGGAGGTTTTTGGGGGTGGGTATGGAGGAGGCTTTGGGGGCTCTGGAGGAGGCTTTGGGGGCTCTGGAGTAGGCTTTGGGGGCTCTGGAGGAGGCTTTGGCGGTGGCTTTGGAGGCGGGGCTGGAGGCGGTGATGGGGGCATTCTGGGCAGCGATGAGAAGACCACCATGCAGGGCCTCAATTCCCGGCTGGCCACCTACCTGGAAAAGGTGCAGGCATTGGAGGATGCGAATGCCGACCTGGAGAGTAAGATCCGGGCGTGGTATGAGAAGCAGGGGTCCAAGACCTGCCGGAAGGATTACTCCCCCTACTACGACACCATTGATGGCCTCAAGAAGCAGGTAGGAGGTGGGAGGGGGGTAAGCTGTCTCTGCTGCTCCTTTCCACGCTCTCTAAGACTAGGGAAGAGCCAGGGAAGTCTTCTTTCTTTCTTTCTTTCTTTCTTTCTTTCTTTCTTTCTTTCTTTCTTTCTTTCTTTCTTTCTTTCTTTCTTTCTTTCTTTCTTTCTTTCTTTCTTTCTTTTCTTTCTTTCTTTCTTTCTTTCTTTTCTTTCTTTCTTTCTTTCTTTCTTTCTTTCTTTCTTTCTTTCTTTCTTTCTTTCTTTCTTTCTTTCTTTCTTTCTTTCTTTCTTTCTTTCTTTCTTTCTTTCTTTCTTCCTTCCTTCCTTCCTTCCTTCCTTCCTTCCTTCCTTCCTTCCTTCCTTCCTTCCTTCCTTCCTTCCTTCCTTCCTTCCCCTTCCTTCCTTCCTTCCTTCCTTCCTTCCTTCCTTCCTTCCTTCCTTCCTTCCTTCCTTCCTTCCTTCCTTCCTTCCTTCCTTCCTTCCTTCCTTCTTTCTTTCTTTCTTTCTTTTTTTTTTTTTGCTTTTTGGGTCATACCCAGCAATGCTCAGGGGTTACTCCTAGCTCTGCGCTCAGGAATTAATCCTGGTGGTGCTCGGGGGACCATAGGAGATGCTGGGGATCAAGCCCAGGTCGGCTGCATGCAAGGCAAAGCTCTCCCCGCTGTGCTCTAGCTCCGGCCCCAGGAAGTCATCGTTTGCAAACTCAACCTAGGTTAGAAACAAATTTGAGTCTTGCACCTGCTGAGACTTTTGGCCTGGGCTCTGGGCTTCCAACATCAGAGCCTGGATAGAGTGGGGAAGAAGTTTTGAGCCACAGGGCAAGACCTGGGCTGGATGTGGGCGCCTCCTCATGGCCTGGGTCCAGGTTGGGGGTGTGTGATCACAGGGTAGAGGGAGCAGAGCCATCGGACCCCTTCCCTGGGACCCAGAGGTGCCGTTCTTGATCTACCAGCAGTTGTGTGGCACGGGGAGCCTGTGCTCTCCCTGGGACCTGCCACATTTTCAGTTCCAGCTGGTTTAAAACTTGTCTAGTTTGATGAGAGTAGCGTATGAGTGCTTCTGTCCAGCACGTGTTGGCCTGATTTGGGAGAGGGAACGTCTGAGCTTGTCTCTCTTCTCACTCCCGTGAGTTCCAATCCTCTTGGTTTGAACAGAAATCCTACATTTCCCTTCCTACCCCTCTAAGGCTTCTATCCAAGCCTGGCTTGTTTTTTTCTTTCTGTTTTGAACCCAGATACATAAGCTACTTATTTAAGTCTTGGAAATAACCTAACTCTAGAGATGAATGCCATCTGTCCATCCATTCTTCTTCTTTCTTTCTTCCTTTCTTTCTTCCTTCCTTCCTTCCTTCCTTCCTTCCTTCCTTCCTTCCTTCCTTCCTTCCTTCCTTCCTTCCTTCCTTCCTTCCTTCCTTCCTTCCTTCCTTCCTTTCTTTCTTTCTTTCTTTCTTTCTTTCTTTCTTTCTTTCTTTCTTTCTTTCTTTCTTTCTTTCTTTCTTTCTTTCTTTCTTTCTTTCTTTCTTTCTTTCTTTCTTTCTTTCTTTCTTTCTTTCTTTCTCTCTCTCTCTCTCTCTCTCTCTTTCTTTCTTCTTCTTCTTCTTCTTCTTCTTCTTCTTCTTCTTCTTCTTCTTCTTCTTCTTCTTCTTCTTCTTCTTCTTCTTCTTCTTCTTCTTCTTCTTCTTCTTCTTCTTCTTCTTTTTTTTTTGCTTTTTTGGGTCACACCCGGCAATGCTCAGTGGTTTCTCCTGGCTCTGCACTCAGGAATTACTCCTGGCGGTGCTCGGGGGACCATATGGGATGCCGGGGATCGAACCCGGGCCTGAATGGGCTGGCCGCGTGCAAGGCAAACACCCTACCCGATGGGCTATCGCTCCAGCCCCCATTCTTCTACTTTCATATTTATCCTCTATTCACCTACCCATCTGCCCACCTATCCATCCACCGACTCATCCATCCACTTTTCTATCCATCTACCTGTCTGTTCATCTACCCATACACTCATTCATCTACCTTTCCACCCAGTCATCATTCATCTATTCACCTGCCCTTCCTTCCCACCATCCATCCATCCATCCATCCATCCATCCATCCATCCATCCATCCATCCATCCATCCATCCATCCATCCATCCATCCATCCATCCATCCATCCATCCATCCATCCATCCATCCATCCATCCATCCATCCATCCATCCATCCATCCATCCATCCATCCATCCATCCATCCATCCATCCATCCATCCATCCATCCATCTATCCATTCACCCATGCATCCATCCATACACCCCCATTCACACCTACCCATTTAGCCACTTATCCAGTGAGCAATAAGCCCTCAGTGTTGTTCAGGGAGAGCGTTGCTCCAAGTTTAGCTTCTCCTCAAAGGATTTATGGTCTAGCCACTTGTTGCTCTGCCTTCACACCATCACTGCCTCTGGATGTCCTATTTATTCTATCTCAAATTTCTTCCCCCTATTAAATCATGTGTGACCTCGGTCATCCTTTATGAACTGACCATTTCCAGGACCACCTCCTCCCCAAACTCTTTTTTGACTTCCAGTAGCCACAAGTTCTCTCTTTCCCCTTGACGAGCAGACTCTGAACATAGGTGCCAACGGTAGGCTCCTCCAGAGTAGTGTTTCATGGATCTCTAACCCCCATATCATTTTTTTCCCCTTTTTTGGGTCACACCTGGCAATGCTCAGGGGGTAACTCCTGGCTCTGCACTCAGGAATTATTCCTGGCAGTGCTCGGGGACCATATGGGATACTGGGGTCTGAACCCAGGTCAGCCACGTACAAGGCAAACACTGTCCCCACTTACTATCTCTCCGCCTCTCCTTGCCCCAACTCCAGCATTCTTGGTGGTGTCCTCAGACACATTCTGGACGAGTGACTAGAGGCCATGCTCAGCCCCCTGCCGAAGGCTGTGGGAGCTGGTGTCCTACGCCTGATGTGGGGAGCTCCTCCCACTGCTTGGGCCTCTTCCTGCTTGGGCTCCTCCTCTTTTTCTTCGGTGACTTTGTCTGGCCTCTTGCTCCCCAACCGCTGTCCTAGAAGGGAAGCCTGTGCTCCATGCTGGCTCTTCTCTTTCTAGATTGTGGACCTCACAGTGAATAACAACAAAACCCTCTTGGACTTGGACAATACTCGCATGACCCTGGATGACTTCAGGATGAAGTGAGCCTGTTGCCACTCCCTCTCTGTCTTCAGCCCTTTCCTCTGCCCCCTGGTGCTCTTGGCGACCCTTCAGGGGCTGGCCTCCCTCTTGCTCATTCTCTACCCTGGCTGCTTGGCAGGTTTGAGATGGAGCAGGGCCTGTGCCAGAGCGTGGAGGCGGACACCAATGGGCTGCGCAGGGTGCTGGAGGACCTAAACATGCAGAAGTGCGACCTGCAGATGCAGCTGGAGTCTCTGCAGGAGGAGCTCAAGGCCCTCAAGGAGAACCATGAGGAAGTAGGGCCCTGACTCTTCTGGCTATGGGGAGCGCCGGGAGGCGGAAGTGCAGAGGGAGTGGGCGTGTGTGTGTGTGTGTGTGTGTGTGTGTGTGTGTGTGTGTGTGTGTGTAGTGAGCGGGGGCACTGCCCTGGAGCCCCCAGACCCTCATGCTTGAGGACACTCACAGCTGCATCTTGGCATTGCCCATGGGGGGCTGGATTTGCTTCCCCACTCAGCCTCTTGTTGCGGCGTAGGGGGGAGGGCAGAAAGGGCACAGACCTCCTCACCTCTTGGCCCCTTCTTCCCTGGCAGGAGATGAGCCAGCTGACAGGCCAGAGCACCGGGGATGTCAGTGTGGAGATGAACGCGCCCCCAGCAGAGACCTCACCAAGATCCTTAATGACATGCGCCAGGAGTACGAGCAGCTCAGTGCGCAGAACCGCAAGGACATCGAGCAGCGATACGAGACTGAGGTGGACAGCATGGGCCACTGGGCTGCTGTGGGCCTCTTCCAGCCTCTTCCTTCCCCCTCTCCATCCCCCTTTGTCCCCCAGCCAGCCCCGTCACTCATCTTTTTCTTTTTTTTTTTTTTTTTTGCTATACCGGTGATGCTCAAGGGCTACCCCCTGGCTCTGTGCTCAGGAATTACTCCTGGTGTTGCAAAGGGAGGACCATATGGGATGACGGGGATCGAATCTGGGTTAGCCGAGTGAAAGGCAAATTCTCTCCTTGCTGTGCTATCACCCTAGCCCCCTTGTCACTCATCTTCTGTTAGTTCCATGGCATTGGACATAATGGCCGGGTGCTTCCTGGTGCCCAGCTGTGTGTGTAGAGCTGAGCTCCCTGCAGCGGGGCACAGAAGGTTGCTGGAGAGGCCTCATGCCATCATCCAGACTTGTGAATGGTGACTCAGCATGAACACTCAGGGCCCTGAGCAGCCAGATTCTAGCAGAGGTTGACAGCATGGTCCTCACATTGCCCGAGCTGTATACTGTGGCCCTCACATTGCCTGAGCTATATGCTGTGTGCTGCACCCTGCCCCCCATCCAGCCAGGTCTCCAGTCCCTGCCTAGAGCCTCCCAAGAGAGGGCAGGGCTGCAGTGTGAGAATGTGTGTGTCATTCACATCGATGGCTCAATGAACTGAGCACTTGCTCTGCATGCAGGAGGGCCAGGTTGGATCCCGGGCATCACCATGGTCACTCGGGAATGACAAAAGTAACCCCCACCCCAAGCACTGCTGAGTGTGGCCCACAAACAAACAAACAAACAAACAAACAAACAAACAATCAAACAAACAATCAAACAAACACACACAAACAAACACACACACAAACAAACAAACAAACAAATAGATACAAATTTGGAAAAGTGGTTTAGGGGCAAGCTGTGAAGGATCTGGCCAAGAGGATATGTTAGGCTGGGCCAGAGGGACCCAGAGCTCACAGTGTTCTGGGCTTTGACTCAGTCTTGGCCATGGAGGGTAGGTGCCGTGGAGTGGGGAAGGACCTTGCCATCACAGCTTCCAGGCCGGGCTGGGCCTCACCGAGTGTCTGGTGTTGCAGATGGCACAGATCGAGCAGCAGGTGAAGAATAGCGGCGACGAGAAGGAATGCAGCACCAAGGAGCTGACCCAGCTCCGGCAAAGCGTGCAGGCACTGGAGATCGAGCTGCAGTCCCAGATGAGCATGGTTGGTGGCTCTGCTCTCAACTCTGGGCTGGGCGGGACGTGGGGTGAAGGAGGGGAAGAGTCCTGCTGTGCCGCCCGCTGAGTGCCTCCTGCCACCCCCCTTAGAAAGCAGCCCTGGAGAAGACCTTGGAAGACACTAAAAACCGCTACTGCGGGCAGCTACAGCAGATACAGGATCAGATCAGCAGCCTGGAAGGGCAGCTGACGGAGATCCGGGCGGAGACCGAGTGCCAGAATCAGGAGTACAGCCTCCTGCTCTGCATCAAGACTCGGCTGGAGCAGGAGATCGAGACATATCGCAGCCTCCTGCAGGGTGGCCAGGACGACTTGTAAGTGCTGGACTCTGAGGCAGCCCCTGGAGTGCCCATGTCCCTGATGCCACTTCCTTTCCGGGACAGAGGCAGCTGGAAAAAATCCCTGTGCTCGAGGGTCTCGGGAGGGTTCCTCATCCCATGAGGGACCCAGGGGTCTGGCCTGTGATAGGAGGGTGGCAGTCAGGGGCTGGTCCCCATTGCTGGGAGAGCTGTGGGGGCCTGCCTGCCTCTGTCCTCCGCTCTGTGGGAGGGACAATGGAGGAAGACTCACATTTAGGTCTTGATTGTGCAGGTAGGTGGGGGACACTCACCTTCTCTGTTTTCTTTCCTGCTCAGTGATTCTTGCGGAGCTGAACAAATGGGCCTTGGAGGTGGGAAAGGAAGTGGGGGAAGTGGTTCTGGAGGAGGAAGTGGAGGCAGCTATGGTGGAGGAAGCAGTGGAAGCCATGGCAGAGGAAGTGGATCAAGAGGAGGAAGTGGAGGCAGCTATGGGGGAGGAAGCAGTGGGGGCCTTGGTGGAGGAAGTGGATCAAGAGGAGGAAGTGGAGGCAGCTATGGGGGGAGGAAGCAGTGGGGGCCTTGGTGGAGGAAGTGGATCAAGAGGAGGAAGTGGAGGCAGCTATGGGGGGAGGAAGCAGTGGGGGCCATGGTGGAGAAAGTGGATCAAGAGGAGGAAGTGGAGGCAGCTATGGGGGAGGAAGTAGTGGGGGCCATGGTGGAGGAAGTGGAGGGAAGCAGTGGGGGCCATGGTGGAGGAAGTGGATCAAGAGGAGGAAGTGGAGGCAGCTGTGGAGGAGGAAGTGGATCCGGAGGAGGAAGTGGATCTGGAGGAGGAAGTGGATCCGGAGGAGGAAGTGGTAGCTGCGGAGGAAGGAAGTAGAAAGCCACCTCAGTCCCAGTCCTCTTCCTCGAAATCTGGCAGCTGTGATGATGGACAAGGTAAGTGTCTAGGTTGTGGGTGGGGCGTTACCTGTAGGGTGCTACCTGCTTCTGAGTATCTTTGGGTCTCTGTGTGGGACAGATTCTGGGAAGAATAGACTTAACAGAGGTCTCCAGTGAGGTGTCATGGACTTCCCCTGGGTCCTGAATGGATTGTTAGTGTCTCCAGAGCCTTCCATGAGGCTAGCACCAACTTTCTACATGGCCTGTGTATCAGGAGGGTAGGGAGAGGGTGCAAACATGTGTAGTTCCACCACACCTTTCAAGGTGGCTTTTGCTAGTACCTTCATTTCAGAGATAGAGGAGAATGAGGTGGGGAGAAGGTCAAGAATTGATTCAAGGTAGTAAAAGCACCACGAAGAGGCTCAGCAGCGTGCCACAGCGAGTCCTAATAACCACCCTAAGGTGGGGAGCCCGGATCAACCTCAGGCCAGGCAGAAGCAGCTGAGAAGCTGCCGTCAGTGGGTCTGTTCCACCAGCACCTACCAGTTAGAGACGCCATTGCCCAAAGGGGCATGTAGACGGAATCACTTGTGTAGGGCAGGTAGTTTCTAGGTCAGAGAGGTCTTCCCTTTTTGCCTTCTGAATTTAGTAAAGTAAAACGGTAACCGGAACCGAGGCAGAGCTGGTGACTGGGCCAGAGCACCGTGCCGGGGCAGCCCGGAGAGCTGCTCTCTGCTTGGCGCTGGTGTGGTTCTATGAGTCAGTGACTGCAGGGCTGAGAAGGGGAGTCAGCAGCCAAAGAATTTGCTAATGAAACTGTGGAAGTGGAGGAAGGAGCAGCTCAGGGTCGGGGTCCTCCGAAATGGGGCGCACCTGCCAGACCTGCTGCAGGAGACCTTCAGGAACTGGAGGGGAGCCAGGGGGCCCAAGGTCTGCAGGTGTCCAGTCTCAGTGCCCCCAGCTTCTCCCGGTCCCAGGCCGCCCCTCTGCCCCCTTGCACTGGCTCTCCCTTAGGACCTTTTCTTCTCCCCACAGGCTACTTCATGCGGTATTAACCCCTCCACTGTCCCCTGCGCTCTCCTAGCTGAGCAGCCTCCTGATGGACAGACCCTGGATGACGTCTGTCTGCTGGTGGGGAGCTCCCGAGCCCCTATGGGGTGGCCTAGCCGGGCCCAGGTGCTCTGGCTGCCTGTGACCTACTCACCTGGGAAGGTGGGGGACACCTCTCTTCTGCGATCTGGTTTGGGGTTGACCCTGCTCCTTGTCTAATCTTGACCTTTTAATAAAGTCTTTCTACTGCAAATTAAACGAGTTCTCTGACCTCTTGGTTCTTGGGGTTTAAGAATGGAGGTGAAGAGAGAGTCAATGGAACATGTTTTATTACTATTATTATCATTATTATTGTTATTATTATTTTGAGGGAGGAGAAGGGAAAGGGGAAAAGGAAGAGTGCAAATATACTTTATTTATTTATCTATTTATTTACTTATTTATTTTGCTTTTTTGGGTCATACCTCCCGATGCTCAAGGGTAACTCCTGGCTCTGCTCTCAGGAATTACTTTTGGCAGTGCTTGGAGGACCATATGGGATGCCGGGGATCGAACCTGGGTCAGCTGTGTACAAGGCACACACTTTACCTGCTAGACTATTGCTCTGGTCCCACATACTCTAAAAGAGTTGCTTTGTGTTTCTCTTTCAGTTGTGGCCTGGCCTGAAATAACCTTGCATAAGGTTCTGGATGTGGCAATAGGCAATTTAGATGGGTACCTTTATTTTCATTTATTTATTTTTGGGGTCACACCTGGTGATGCTCAGGGGTTACTCCTGGCTCTTTGCTCAGGAATTACTCCTGGTGGTGCTCAGGGGACCATATGGGATGCCGAGGATCAAATCCGGGTCAGCCACGTGCAAGGCAAATGCCCTATCCGCTGTGCTAATCACTCTGGCCCCTAGACGGGCACCTTTAGACGGTCCTGTTTTCTTCTGTGCCTCTGTGGTTAGCTCTACATTGGTAGGGGACTGGGCTGCGTTCTGGAGAGCACTCTTGCAGGCCAGCTTAAGCAGGAGTCAAATACACTGAGCAGAAACATGCAAGACTGGGCTCGAGCAGACACTTGCATAGTGCGGTCAAAGCAAGCCACAGCTCTTGGTGAGACTCAAGAGTAAGGGAGGAGAGATGCTTTCTTGAGAGGAGCCGCAAATTCAGGAGGCAGGGAACAAGGACGTAGGGTGAACTGAGGACCGTGAGGTGGTAGATTTTGGGTGATTCTCAAAGGTAAATCCTGGTGGTGCTTGGGGGTGGTGGGCATATGCGGTGCCAGTGAACTGGGGTTTGCCACATGTAAGGCAAAAAAAAAAGCCTTACCCTCTGTCCTATCTCTCTGGCTCCTGAGGTCAGCCTTTGCAAGCAACTGACATAGTCTATTAACAGATCATAGTTCAGAGAGTGCAATACGGCACAGATGATGAGGGTTTTTGCTTTGGACAATTTCATTCATGTTAAAAAATATAGGTACAAATGAAGTTTGTTCTCAGGAATAGTCTGACAATATCCCCTAGAGACTGACTGTGATTGTCAAAACTCCTTTTTCTGACCTCAGATAGCCTGGTTCTAATTCTTCAGCTGCGTATCAAACTTCCCCAAACCTTACAGACTTGGGGCCGGGTGATAGTACAGTGGGTAGGGCATTTGCTCTGCACTCAGGACTAACTCCTGTGGTGCCTGGGGGGACAATATGGGATAACAGGGGTCAAAGCTGGGTTTGGCACATGTAAGGCAAAAAACCCTTCCACTGTACTATACTTCCAGCTCTCATGACTGATCTTTGCAAAACAATTGGCCACAGATTGGCCAAACTTTGGAAGAGGAGCTATGTGAGGGTCAGTGTAGGACTCAACGTGACACAGAATCCAGGAAAATGCATGATGGAACATGTAGAGACAGAATCTGGATGGACTCTCTGGCTCCAGGATGACTCCAGAAAGATCCAGAAGCATTGAGTCTTGTGATGCTTATTCCAGCAACCCACTGCAAGGTGTGCCTGGTTTTTGGCTTTTCTGCTCCTGTTGTTCCTCAGTCATTCCACTTGTGAGAGAGTCTGGAACCTCACCTTCCCAATTTCTCTTGCATCTGGGTGGGCCACATACATGTGGCGTGGCGCTACTCATAGGAGACATGGACTTGGGTGGATAGGAAGTGCTGAGTGGACTCTCTGATGGGGGACCAGGCTGGGTCTGTCATGTTTTATGGAGGTAACAGTAGAGGTGGCTCTGGAAGGGTGTTGCCTAGGCATCACTGACCTCATGATTGGTTGAATTCACTTTCCTGCCATTCTCACCTGTCCCCTACCAGGCTGCGGTTGGGGGTGGCAGGGTGGGGCTGAAAATTCAAAGATCTCATCACCGAGTTGCATCCTACAGTGACCAGCCTCCATCCTTGGATTGCCAAGGGATTTTCCAAATGTCATCCTGTAAGCAACAATGCCTTCATGGTTCTCTTCACTGACTCAGGAAATGCCAAAGGTTTTTGTTTATGCCAGAAAAGGGATGAAGATCAAGTACATTTTCCATTATAAATCACATGATCCCAGCATTTGATTCTCTCTTTGGATCAGGCTCAGTTGCAACAGAGGCAGTTACTCTGGCTGGTATATTTATTTAGTTTTGGCTTTTTGAGCCACCCCCAGTGACACCAGGGCAGGGGATGGCCATACCGTGTGTGTGTGTATGTGGTGGTGTTTGCTTTTGGTGGTGTTTGAGGTGGACCCTGTTGTTTTGGGATGAAGTCTGGGCAATTAATTCCCTCCTGCATCTGCTCAGCCCATTGAGCTCTCTCTCTGGCCCACCTCTGACTGTTTTAGCTAGCAAAGGCAGCTAGTAAATCACTCAGAGCTGGAGAAACAAAAAGCTAGACTAAACTTGGAACATCCCCCAGAGGACACAGCAGAATGGAGACCTATGATCTCTGCGAAGACCAGGGAATTAATTGCCAAGTCTGGATGTGACCACCGAATCATTACTTGGGATTCAGAACCACGCTGTCTCTCCCCACAAGTGAGATGTGCCATTTTCCTCCTTTCCAAGCGGTCTCAGGTGGGACACCTGATGGGAGAACCTAAGTCGTGTGATGCATCCAAATGGCAAAGGGGGTGGGACCGGCGCAATTTGTGAATCTACCTGGGAGAGAATAGTGGCCACAATGAGAGATGTAGCGCATGTTCCATAAGCTTTTTAGTTAACAGGGGCTCCCCAGAGCCGTTCTTCATTTCCAAAGACGAGGTGAGCAGAGAACCAGCATCTGGTAGCCCTGGAGGTCTGGGTGTTTCCCCTTCTCCCAGCTCCTAGGTCCTCCTGCAAACTCCCAGAGTCCTCTGGGAGGCGACTGGGAGACAGCGCAGCTACTGGCGCTGTGTGGGGCTGTCCCTTCTCGCACTGACTCTGGGTTTGCGATTCTCTTGTGGGAAGCCGTATCTAGTAGTCTAGTAATCTCTATCCAGGGACTGAGGACTGGGCTGGTTCTGATGGCTTGTTCTCTCTTGGGCTGCGTGGGGAGGGCCTGGAGGCAATAAAGATGGAAGATGGACTTGCTCAGAGTTCCAGGTCCTCCTGCTCAGTCCCCAAGGGCCATCTCAACACATGGGAACTTTCCAGACACTTTTCCAGGCACTCTAGAGCTTTCCCGACACTCTGCCAGTGCTGGCTCGGGGCGCTTTCCTACCGTAGTTCTTCTGGAAGCCAGTGGATTGGGAGAGATCGGACTGGTAAAGGGTGGGCCTGGGGCTGCCAGATCTGGGAAGCCCCTGGGTCCTCAGCTCTCTGAGCAAGGCCGATGAGCAGTGCCTGTGGGAACTGTGTATCACTGTATCACTGTCTTCCCGTTCATCTTCGATTTGCTCGAGCGGGCACCAGTAACATCTCCATTATGACCTGTCTCATGCAGTAGAGCCCAAGGGAACCTGCTTGTTCCAGGAACATAGAGAGCCTCAAACCATTCCATCAGGTGATGGGAATGAGGTCTATAATTGTTACTGGTATCTGGGGGCCAGGCAGTCTTTTCCTTCTATCACTTGTAAGAAGCCACTGCCAATGTTCAGCATTGAAGTTTTCTGTTAAAAACATTGTGATGATTATTTTGGGGAGTGAAAGCGGTAACCTCACTGATCAGGCTTTTGGTGGGTTTTGATCTGGGAGACCCCCACCCCGTGCCCATCAGAGCCTTACTGGGGAGTTGCCTGCCGGGTCCCCTTTTCTGTGAGGATGTGCTCCATTGGCTGTGACCACCATGCCGTTCCTGTGAGCCTCACGGTGGCGGTGTGGGCCTGTGTGGGCCTTTCTGAGAGTCCGGGGCTTTATTGACCACAAGTGCCGAGGGACACAGAGGGGAAAGTGAGGTCGCACAGAGGAGCTGCGTGCCCTCATCTTCTCAGACCACCAAAACCTGTCGGGCGTCCACAGAGTATAGAGATGAGTCTGGCCCAGGAGCAAAGTCTTGAAACCTCTTCTCAGGGTTTCCTGTGGGATTCTGTTCCAGTTATTTCTTGGAATTGGGTTTCAGTTTCCACATGGGAGGTCCTCAATGTATGTGTGTGTGTGTGTGTGTGTGTGTGTGTGTGTGTCTTGTGCGTGCTGCGATGTGCATGAGTGAGTGTATGTGTGTATGTGTGAATGGGCATGTGTGTGAGTGTGTATGAATGTGTGTGAGCATGTTTGAGAGTATGTGTAAATGTGAGTGAGCTTTGGTTGGGTGACACACCCTACTGAGCCTTAGGCTCCGGCTACACTTAGCTTATGTGAAGAGCTACTCCCTGCCTTTAGGGAATCTCGGAACAGACACAATGGGAACTTGTACAGAATTGGATTAATTTCATAATTTTATACAGCATAAATATTTTTATCATGAATCTTGCTTGCCCCAGTTCAATACTCTTCCTGCTCCTATCGGTCCCTGTGTGGGACATACATGTAGATATTCCAAGAGTACTTGGCCACGTTGGATCAACCATAATGTAATTAATTCTCCTAGTTCAAAGAGACATGCCAGTTTGCCTCTGGGCAAACTGACATGTCTCTGATTCTAAAGGTAATGCCAGGGGCCAGAGCGATAGCCCAGCGGTAGGGCGTTTGCCTTGCACACGGCCAGCCCGTGCCGGCCCAGGTTCTATCCTCGGCATCCCATATGGTCCCCTGAGCACCGCCAGGAGTAATTCCTGAGTGCAGAGCCAGGAGTAACCCCTGAGCATTGCCGGGTATGACCCAAAAAGCAAAAAAAAAAAAAAAGCGATGCCAAAATGAATTATTCTGATGGATTTTGGACCTTAGTGGGATCCAGAGTTTGGGATGAGCTGGCTATATATTCATGGTAAGAAGTATTGATGTCATTTTCTACAAGGTACACTCTGAACTGCTTTCTGGTTAAGATATGCAGCCCCTCCTCATTCTGCTAGGGAGATTTTACCTCAGGGAATCAGCTCTGGCATTTGGGAAGCTTGAGCCATAGGGCCCACCTGAATACTGCATTTCAATAGGGTCATTTACCTGGCTTCCTCTCTAGATAGCCCAGTCCACGATGGGCTGGGCTGGAAGGCTTTGGCAGGTTTCTATCTATACAATAAGCTAGGAGAAAGGAGAAGGGCTTTTGGCCATTTTGGCTTCTCCCTCTGCTCTCCGCCTCTCTGTTCTCTTCCCTGTTAGGCCGTAACACATGGTAGCGGCCATCTTGGCCTAGGATTCAAAACCTACATGTGACCAGGGCCCAGCCGGGAACCCAAAGTCTGGAATTTTCCTATTGTTGGTTTGTATACAGAACCTGTGAGAGTAAAGCCTTTTGAAACTTTGCCGGATTCTCTTGCCTTTCTCCGTCTGCCGGCCGATCCCCTGGGGGCAGGGGGATCCCTGACTCTGCTCCCGGATTTGTGGGGGTGGGCATCGGTACCCCAACAAGCATGTGTGCGTGCGTGCATGCGTGTGTGAGTGCGTGTGTGTGTGTGTGTGTGTGTGTGTGTGTGTGTGAATGAAGAGGGTGTAGGGGAGTGAGGAAATGAGGAGACACAGAATTTCTGAGCTGTGGAAACTCGGTTATCATCTCTCTGCCCTTGGGGTCTTGCACCCATCTCTGCTGTCCTCACCTCACCTCAGCCTCAGGAACAAACTTTCTTCCATCTCGCCCAAACATGAATAAAACAAAATCTCGTTTCTGCTTTCACTCCCAATGGGGAGGGCACATTGGGACTTTCAAGGGAGTGTCCACTAGGTTTGGTGGAAACCTCCAGCAAGAAACCATACACTGAAAAATTCACAGCAGCTAGTTACAATTGAGGTGCAAAGTGTGTATGTTTGCCATTTGTGAAGCTTGAGTCACAGGGCCCACCTGAAGGTCTGCATTTCAATAGGTCATTTACCTGGCTTGTGTGTGTGTGTGTGTGTGTGTGTGTGTGTGTGTGGATGTATATGTGTGTTTATGTGGGGTATCTGTGAAGTACATGTGTATGTATGTGTAGGTGTAGGTGTGTGCATACATGTTTTTATACACACGTGTGTATGTGTATGGTATCCATGGTGCGGAGTGTGTGATATATGTGTGGAGAGTGTGTACATGTTTGTGTGTGTATAAGTGTGTGCATATTGATGGAGAGCTGCTTTGAGTTCACGTCACAGTTCTAACTGGAGACCACCATGAACTGCTGGGGTCTCTGGATTATCTTAACCTTGCTCCATGGGTTGTTAATAAATATTAAAATTCTCCCCTCAAAATAGACCCCTAAAACTTGTGATTGAATCCAATAGGAACATGGGAACTAAAGAGACAGTTTTCTGCATTCAGGGCTTTGAGAGCTTCTGTTCTCTTGGGGGTATTTTGTGAGTTTTTCAATTTCAATATCCAAACTTTGGGACTACTTTGCTGATTGAGTTGTGGGAGATGCTGGTGGTGCCTGAGCAGCGCAGGGATGTCGGGGTGTCAGACACCCCTGCCCCAACCCGCACTCGCCCTCAGCTTACTCAGGCAGGAACTTGGGAGCTCTCCAGGAGGAGAGGCACTGTCTGAAGATGGACACGGTCACTTTACATTTTCTCAGGACCACCCCGCCCCCCAGCCCCAAAGGCCAACAGAGAAGGAACACAGAGATTCTCTGCTTGGTTCTACAGAAGCCTGGACAGGGGAGAGGAGGGGGAGGGAAGAGGAGGGACGTTCCCTGCCTCCAATTTATGGCCTCGTCCCCAGATTCTCTTTTATGCCAGCAACTCCCCAGGAAGGCCTCAGGTAGTTCCAGCCAACGGCTGCACTGTCTGCATCTCTGGGTCTTCCCAATTCCTTGTGTAGTTGCACCTGATCCCCGATCCACCTCCCTTGCATGTAAGGTACCGGAACTGGATTTCTAAGGTTACAGAAGCCAAACTGAGAGACTCCGTGGGGAAAGCCTCGCGGTCCTGGGAGCCTTAGATCCGCCACCACTGTAACTCCCGACCATGCTGAGGGTGAGCAAGGTCTTATAGCACCAACCCCCTGATGGTCCAATGACTTCCCAGCTCATGGACTCTGTAAGTGGCAGGACCTGGGTCAAGACCGAGGTTGCCAGGCCCCATCAATCAAGCATCTTAGATGACAGCCGGCGGGATGGGTGAGAACTCGCTCCGTTGACTTTGAACCAACATGTTCAAGGCTGAGCGGGAGTTGGACACAGCGACTCTTCTGCAGGAGGAGTCTGGCATCCATCACTCTCGGGAAACATGCAGCCACGAAGCCTTCTCTGGCCTCTGCCAGCTCTCACTCCTTCCTTCCACAGGGCCGAGCTGTGCTAGCTTTCTCCACCCCCTCTCCTCCCGCATCTCCTTTCCCTGCCTTCTCTCCCGGGTCATGTCTGAGCTGCTCTGGCATTTTCAGAGGAAGAGTTTGGAGAGCCAGGAAGGACAGTGGAAATGAACAAGGGCCTTGCAGAACCCAGGAGTCAAAGCGGCTCTGGTGGGTCTGAGAGGAAGGAGAATGGAGCCAGCTGCTTGGAACTGCGCCTGTCCTCATGGGTGTCACCCGACCTCAGCCCCCTTCCCGGGGCACAGGGAGGCCGACACATGCTCCAGGAGAAGTGACCTCTGTTCCCACTGACCTCATTTGGGCACATATAGGGGCCAGTTTAGGGGTGGCTGAGGGCTGCGAGGGGGAGGAAGCAGGGGGATGGGGACTTGGGGTGGGCCAGGAGGGAGGGTGAAGGCGATGCAGGTTAGACTGGAAAAGGCAGAGTGTGAGTGCTGTGGGCAGTGGATTGGGACCCGCAGGTCCTCGGAGGTCAGGCTCAGTCTGGACTGTTTAAGGAACCCTAAGTCTAGGGGTTGGGAGATAGCACGGTAGGGGTGGGGGGGCACGGTTTGCGCTTTGCATGTGCAGGGCCCTGGTTTCCTTCCTGGTACTGCAGGGATCCCAAGAGCACCACCGGATATAGCCCCCGGAGGCCCCTGAGCATCATGGGGTCACTCTGGTAGTCCCCAGCACCTCAGGGCCCAAACAGCACCACATTCTGGAGCTCTGTCCCTGAGATGTTCTGACTGGCTGAGTGTCATGGGAGTATCTCTTGGGTCCCCTGAGCACCTTGGGGTACCCCCAAAACAACCCCCAGAAGTCTGGAGGCGAGAGTCCTGAAGGCTGAAGCTGGCAGAGGCAGGTCCGGGTCTGGAGCGGTTCTGAAAGCCATACGGGTCCTCGGTGACTAGAGGTGGAGCTTGGTGGAGGCCCACCATGTTCTGGAAGGAAACTGAAGTTCAGAGAGGTTCAGGGGCCTGTCTGTGAGGTCAAAGTGCCGCCATCTTTAAAATAAGCAGAGCCGTTGGCTTCCCTCTAGGCTCAAGAGAGAAAGAGCTGGGCAGAGGTTTTTGCCTCATTACAAATGTTTCCCTCCATCTTGAAATAGGACAGTCTCTCCTCTCCTGACCACCCACAAATTAAGAGAGATGGAAGGACAGGCCAGACCCAAGGCCAGACTCAAGGCCCCTGATACATGATGTTTGGCTAAGTCAGGATATTCTAAGCACTCTGCTTTGCTGATTTTTTTAAAGAACAAGAATGCAACATTCAAGGGCCAGAGCGATAGCACAGCGGGTAGGGCGTTTGCCTTGCACGCGGCCGACCCAGGTTAGATCCCTGGCATCCCATATGTTCCCCGAGCTCCGCCAGGAGTAATTCCTGAGCGAAGAGCCAAGAGTAACCCCTGATGGTCACCGGGTGTGACCCAAAAAGAAAAAAAAAGAATGCAGTATTCGGCCTGTTTATGTAATCCTCAGAGTGTTTAAAACCTGTGTGTTAAAGCAAGATGGGGCCTTTTGAGTTGCTTTGGCTCAAGGGGTTCTCAGCGCTCCTTGTGCTGAGCTAATAAACGTCCCTTTACTTGTATTTCCGTTTCTGGACAGTCTGTATGGAGAAATGCCTAGAACTACCGGCAGGCCTCAGCTCATGGGGGACCACCTCTCCCAAGTTGAGCCCAGGGGCGTGGGTTTGCACAGCTGGTGGGATTGTTCTCAGCCTGTTGCAGCCCTATGCAAGGACTGTAGATTAGTTTTAGCCCTTCTTGGCTATAACCTCCTGGATTGTTGGAGTCACCATAGCCGCTGCCCACCCCCCTCTCCCTCCTCCCCCCCAAACCAACAACTTCATCCCAACGCAACTGTGGTTTGGAGGGACTGTCTTTTGGAGGTGTTCCATGGAAGGGTCACTCTGGGATGCCCCAGGTCCAATAGTGGGCAGCTCTTTCAACCTGCGCTAACCTCCCTCACCTTCACAGCGCGACAGCAGCGCCCCCTGCTGGCCACTGTGCACACAAGGCAGTGGTGTGTTCGCAGAGTGGCTGCTTTTTTTTTTTTTAAACAATCATTAAACTTTTTCATTTCCTTTTCCTTTTTTCAAGTCTAATGGAGGCACACTAGTTCAAATACTTGTATTTATTTATTGGCAAACGCCTTACCCGCAATACTATCGATCTGGACTCTCAAATACTTTTAATAAGAGTGCTTCAGATATACAATGTTCTGATTCCTGCTCACAAGTATCTGCAACCTCCTATCGCCTTGGCAAACTTAAAACAATTTTTAGTTATTATAGTTTGGGGCACATGTTTCCAATAGCATTAACATGTGTGGTTTTGATGTACACCAATTATTTGATTAAAATATCATTAACTATTATACAAAATTTAATTATTAGAGTTTGGGTCACATGTTTTCAATAGTGTTAACACACATGGTTTTGTTTACCTCACCACCACCCAAATACCAGGACACTCTGATGTCCTTATGTTCAGTCCATTGCCCCAGTCATTAGCATTCTCAGTTCTGAAATCCAGGGCTGAGGGTTTGCCGCATGTGGAGGTGATGCCGTCTGCCCCCTGCTGTCTGATCTCTGCATAGAGAGATCATCTGATGAATGAGCTCATCGGGTCTTTGGTAGACCAGGGCTTCTCTGCCTCTTTCATTTTTTTGTCTTTTTGGGTCACACCTGGCGGCGCTCAGGGGTTACTCCTGGCTCTGCACTCAGGAATTACTCCTAGCGGTGCTCGGGGGACCATATGGGATGCTGGAGATTGAACCCGGGTGGCTGAGTGCAAGGCAAACGCCCTCCCCACTGTGCTATCGCTCATCAACCTTTTTCCGCTCACGTCCCCTTCTCACCCGAAGCAGTGTTTATGCCACCCCAGGTGAACAGACCCATAGCATCAATATATTAAGCATTAACTGAGACTAACCCATAAAGGAATTTATTCTAAGACATTTTAAAGAGGTCTTTTACATTTTAAACATGTTGTAAACATTTTCCCTGGCTCTACATCTACATTCAGGTCTTCAGCCCCCCAGTTTAAGAAGCTCAGAGACAGACCACAGTTTAGGGCTGGGCGTCTCTACAGCTTTGTTGACCAGAGAGGGAAAGACTCATGCCCATGGTCACACAGCTGGAACGCAGTTCTTGGGCACCGAGCCCTCCTGAGGCTCTGTTTCTCAATTAGCACTATTGTGGGGAGGCCAGGGAAAAACTTCAGAGCATAGGACCTGTCCGTGAAGGGACAGTCCCCTTCAGGCTTTCCTGGCAGAGCCTGGGTCAGGCTTGTGAGTCTCTATGTGGCCTCCAGGGGGCGCTGTGGCACTGTGCTGAAGGGAGCCTGGGAGCTTCCGGCAGACAGTGAGCTTGGGGCGCGCTGTGTGTGTGTGTGTGTGTGTGTGTGTGTGTGTGTGTGTGTGTGTGTGTGTGTGTGTGTGTGTGGTGTGTTGTGTGTGTGTGTTTATGTCGCTTGTGTACACCAGCTGGGGAGCTTGCAGGGTCGGACCCTGTGGCCGGCTGCCTGCGCTGTTGGAAGCTGTGTCCGGCTCAAGTGGACGCTATCACGTCACTCCTTGCCTTGCCTTACCAGTCCTTTGATGGCCTCGCAGCGCCTCTCCCCTTTCTATATTTTCCTTTGGGTGGCCCAGGAGGAGCCTTGTAGACTCACACTCCTTGTTCAACCCCCCGCCTGGAGACTCGATTTAGAATCTCAGGCCTTTGCCCCAGCCCCCACTGTGGGAAGGCAGAGCCCAGTTTTAGGTAAATGGAAAGTGCATTGGACTGGGCTGCCCTGTGGCCTCTGAGAGAGGTCAGCTCCTGGGCTGCCCCGTGGCTTTGAGAGGTCGCTGAACCACGGTGCCTCTGTATCTTCACCTCTGCATGGCTGGTTCCTTCTCCTGCGCAAGGTTGTTCTAAGAAACCCCTGGAGTGGCTATGAAGAGGTTGCGGGAAGAGCAAGTGCCTGGCATGTGGAAGGCCCCAGAGTTTGATCCCAGGCCTTGTATGATCTCCCCCCTCCTTCCCAGGACCCCTGGGAAGCACCAGCTGTCCCGGAATTGCTGGGTGTGTAACTGGCTGCTGAGCACTGTTAGGTGTGGCCATGTTGAAAATAAGAACAATAAAGAAACCAAATGGGGCTGGAGAGATAGTACAGCTTGTAGGGTGGTTTCCTTGCACACAGTTGGCCTGGGCTGGATTCCAGCAGCCCATATGGTTCCTGGAGCATTGCCAAGAACAATTCCTCAGTGCAGAGCCAGGAGTAGCCCCCTGAGCATAGCTGGGTGTGACCCAAAAACCAGAAAGAGAAAGAAAGAAAAGAAAGGAATAAAGGAAAGAAATAAAGGAAAGAAGGAAGAAAGTGATAAGGAAGGTAGGGCTGGAATGATAGTGTAGAGGGTTGGGCAATTGCCTTGCAAATGGCCAACTGGGGTTCAATCCTCGGCATCTCATATGGTTCCCTGAACCTGCCAGGAGTGATCCCTGAGTGCAGAGCCAGGAGCAAGTCCTGAGTACAACCAGGTTTAGCTCAAGAACCAAAATAATTAAAAAAGTGCAAAATAAATAAGAAATACAAAGAAAGAAGGAAAGAAAAAGAAAAGGAACCCTAATGAGTGAGGGAGACAGCAGGGGTCTGCGGTCAGGCAGCTAGCGGGTGTGGGTGCTGAGTGGGAATAGAACTGGGGGGTCACAGGCAGGCCACAGGATTCACTGGGCAGTGCCAGGCACTGGCAGGGGCGGGCTATGGAGGTGAGGGCAGGGCTTCCCGCCAGCCTCTGCTACACCCCCGTTCTCTCCCCACCTCATCCCTGTCCTGCTGAGGCAGCTTGGAGGGAGAGGGGAGTCTGGGAACCTCTCACTGTGTGGCCTGTGGGGGCTCAGCCTTGGGGAGAGCTGGACTGTGGACCTAGGGGATCTGCCAGCACCTGGCAAGTGGCTGCAGAAGGGTGTGGTTTGGGGGAACAGGCTGAGAGCGGAGGGGTGCAGAGGGCTCAAACTCTGGGGCAGTCTGTCCTGGAGGCTGGAGCAGAAGAACCTCAGCTCAACGCAGCCTGTGTTCTGGGGCTTTACTTGGGCACAGGGTGGTGTGTGTGTGTGTGTGTGTGTGTGTGTGTGTGCTCGCGTGTGTGTGCACACATGTGTGCATGTGCGTGTGTGCGTGTGCACGTGTGTGTGCTTGTGTGTGTGTGTGCGGCGTGTGTCTGACAGCCAGAGACCCCAGGTATTCCTTATCCCCCTCCCATGTCCCCTGCTGACAGAGCAGAACTGGACTGAACTGCTCTTATCTCCAGCAGCACCGTCTACACCATAGCACCGTCCACACCGCATCCCCCTGCCCTGCTGAAGCACAGGCCTGGGTCCCCACCTCACCCCTCCCTGGCCCCTGTTCTTCATCCTGGACAGAGCCATCCGCTGGAGCCGCAGTGCTCAGTTTCTGCCCTGCTGCTGCAGCAGGGAGGGGGATGCGGTGTAGACAGTGCTGTGGTGTAGACGGTCCTGCTGGAGATCCGAGCAGCCGCTCCTGACAGCTCCAGCCGCCCAGTCCCGCTCAGACACAGCTGCTCTACACTGGCCCCCACAAATTTGCTAAGGTCTGTGTTAGTGACTCAATTTCAGAGATAAGACCCAGGATTCTGAGGGGCCTCAGATAACGGGGAGCCGAGGGTGGCTCAGTGGCAGAGCACATCGTTTGCAGGCATGAGGCTAGGAGCTCTGTCCCCTGGCACCTCCACGAAAAGCCTGCGGCCCTTAGGCACGCTGTAGCTAAGTGCCTGCACCACGACAGAGGGAGGGGAAGGAAAGTACACAAGCTTCTAAACCAGGACAAAGGGCTGGGCGGGGAGCTCCGATGGGCGGGCACATGCTGAGACCCTGCCAGCTATGATCCCTGGCCCTGCAGTCCCCCTAAGTACTGTTGGGTGGGGCCCCATTAAAAGCACCTGTGAATCCAGCCCGTGTCACAGCTGCCTGGAGGAAGCAGAAACCCAGGGCGGGTAAATAATCATCTAGGGGGTGTGGCTTGTTTCAAAGGCCGGTAGGGGGTGTGGATTGTTTCAAAGGCCGAACCCGGCGGGCCTTGCGTCACCATCACCGCCAGACCAATAGCTGTGGAGGCTGATCTGGGGGTGGTGGTTGGTCTCTTGGCCCATTTTTTTCTGCCCACAGCCAGTGGAGTGGGATGGGGGGGTGGGGGGTGGGGACGGCCTCCGTCACTGAAAATGCACCTGGAGGGCACAGCCCAGCAGATGCGCCGTGACCTGGGAATGGACGGTGCTTCCTGGGCTGGCTCTGGGCAGAGCGGGAACTGGGGGTTACTCTCAGAGCACCCCCTTGCAGTCCCTCTGGCCAAGCCCCTCCAGGTACAACCTTGGGTTCCCGGCCTGTCTACATTTTCTCACGGAGCTGGATGCCCAAAGTCTTTTCTCATTTGAGTTTTCAGTTTTACTTTGTTTCTGGACAGCACCCAGGGATGTTCAGGGGCTACTCCTGGCTCTGTGCCGGGACCCTGTGATGCAGGGGTTTGAATCCGGACCTCCCACTGACACAACAGGAGCCCAGTCAAGGAGCTCTCTCTCCAGCCCTCTTTCATTTGTATTTTATTTTTAAATATTTTTATTTAGAGAAATAGGAGAGAGATTGAGAGCAGTGAGTGAATGGAAACTCCAAGACAGAGAATGTGCCCTAAACTTAGAGGAGGGAATGACACGTCTCAGTCTGAGACAGGAGCAAATCTCCAAGATGGACACTGTGTGTTCCTGCCTCTTATTTGGAAACAAGCACATTGCCTAAGTTTTTAGAGGAGGTAATACATGGCGAATGCAAAATCCAACGAGAACACATTCATTTTTATTACGTTTTACAAGCATATAAAAAGTATTTTTTTTTTTTTTTAGCCAGAATCTGGAAACAACCAGAGTGCCTGAGAATCGATGACTGGATAAAGAAGCTTTGGTACATCTACACAATGGAATACTATGCAGTTGTTCGGAAAAATGAAGTTATGAAATTTGCCTATAAATGGATGGACATGGAGACGATCCTGTTGAGTGAAATTAGCCAGAAGGAGAGAGACAGATATAGAATGACTGCATTTATTTGCATGACATAAATATATATGTATATATTATGATACCAATATCCAAGGTCAAGTGAAACATGTATCAGGAGGTTTTGTCAAAGGTAGAAATTCTATAGCCCAGTGGGTAGGGTGTTTGCCTTGCACGCTGGCTGGCCCATGCCGGCCTGGGTTTGATCCCCAGCATCCCATATGGTACCCGAGCACCACCAGGAGTGATTCCTGAGTGCAGAGCCAGGAGAAACCCCTGAGCATTGCTGGGTGTGACCCAAAAAGCAAAAAAAAAAAAAAAAAAAAAGGTGGAAATTATCACAAACGTGTGGGAGTCAGAGGCTAGGTAAGACAGAAAATGGAAAAGTGTGCTAACAATTGTCGAAAAGTACTAATACCAACCTAGAACTGAGCATTAAATACAGGCAAAAAGATACACATGACAACCCTTTAATATATGTTCTGTAATCTGCAATCTGGAAGGGAGGGAAAAGAGAAAGAGATAGAGAGAAAGGGAAAGAAATAAAGAACCTGCCATGGAGGCAGGCTGGGGGAGGGGGGGGGAACCCAGGACATTGGTGGTGGGAGATGGGCACTGGTGGAGGGACGGGTGCTGCAACACTGTATGACCGAAACCCAAATGTGAACATCTTTGTAACTGTATATCTCACGGTGGTATAATAAAATACTTATAAAAAAAGTAATTTTTTTTATCACATCCGGCAACACTCAGGGGTTACTCCTGGCTATTTGCTCAGGAATTACTCCTGGCGGTGCTCGGGGGACCATATGGGATTCGGGGATCGAACCCAGGTGGGCTGTGTGCAGGACAAACGCCCTACCTGCTGTGCTATAGCTCTGGCCCTAAAAAGTAATTTTTTGTACTGGCCTTGATGGTCACTTCCTTTTGTATCCTTCCACCTGATCCATATACAGGCACGTCTGCTAGTTCCCTAGAGCAAGAGGCAAAGGCACAACCTAGACACGTGGCTCCCAATCATTCACGTAAGAAAATCATGTTCTGCGTTTTCTGGTTCTGCAGCCAGCAAGAGCAGTTTGGTCCTTCCAGCAATCGCTGTATTTCTCTTATTGTTTTATTCCCTCCCCCATTCTCACTCTTCCTCCCTCCCTCCCTTCCTCTATTCTTCCCTCCCTCCCTCCCTCCTTCCCTTCCTCCCTTCCTCCCTTCCTTCCTCCCTCCCTTCCTCCATTCTTCCCTCCCTCCCTTCCTCCATTCTTCCCTCCCTTCCTCCCTCCCTCCCTTCCTCCCTCCCCCCCCCCCCTCCCTCCCTCCTCCCTCCTTCCTTCCTTCCTTCCTTCCTTCCTCCCTTCCTCCCTTTCTCCCTCCCTTCCTCCCTTCCTCCCTTTCTCCCTCCCTTCCTCCCTTCCTCCCTTCCTCCCTGTCTCCCTCCTTCCTCCCTTCCTCCCTCCCTTCCTCCCTTCCTCCCTCCCTTCCTCCCTTTCTCCCTCCCTTCCTCCCTCCCTCCCTCCCTCCCTCCCTCCCTCCTTCCTTCCTTCCTTCCTTCCTTCCTTCCTTCCTTCCTTCCTTCCTTCCTTCCTTACTTCCTTCCTTCCTTCCTTCCTTCCTTCCTCCCTTCCTCCCTTCCTCCCTTCCTCCCTTTCTCCCTCCTTCCTCCCTTCCTCCCTGTCTCCCTCCTTCCTCCCTTCCTCCCTGTCTCCCTCCCTTCCTCCCTTCCTCCCTGTCTCCCTCCCTTCCTCCCTTCCTCCCTCCTTCCTCCCTTTCTCCCTCCCTTCCTCCCTCCCTCCCTTCCTCCCTCCCTCCCTCCCTCCCTTCCTCCCTCCCTTCCTTCCTTCCTTCCTTCCTTCCTTCCTTCCTTCCTTCCTTCCTTCCTTCCTTCCTTCCTTCCTTCCTTCCTTCCTTCCTCCCTCCCTCCCTCTCCCTCCCTCCCTCCCTCCCTCCCTCTTTCTCTTTCTCTCGCTCTCTTTCTTTTCTTTTTTTTTTGCTTTTTTTGGGGTCACACCCAGCAATGCTCAGGGGTTTCTCCTGGCTCTTCACTCAGGGATCACTCCTGGTGCTGCTCAGGGGATCATATGGGATGCTGAGGATCAAACGCCACTCTACTGTGCACAAGGCAAGTGCCCTACTCACCGTACTATCTCTCCAGACACCTTGCCTGGTATTTCTGTTGGGCTATCTCAGTTTATGGATCATTTGATGTTTCCAGTCATCGGCTCTCATGAAAGATACCAGATTGATCAACCCAGAGTCTTATGCCAAAAGTATGCCTGCAAGATACACGCCTGTAGCAAAAGCTGAGGGCTCTGGGAATCTAACTCGCCCCCTCTTCTCTAACCTTGGTGGTGGTGGGTACTGCAGCGGTCTAGTGACCACACTGTGGGATCTTGTGCCACAGATATTGCACACTTGCTACGGCATTGGGGATGATCAACAGTTGTGCCTTTGGATAGATAATTCCACCAAGATAGCATGGAGGTGTGTGGAATTATGATCCCACTCATGTCAGAAAATCACCCTGTCACTCTCCCAGGCCCCTGTATTCAAATCATTGATATTATTTCGGGGCGATTTCGGTGTGGTGCTTAGGGGACTGTGTGTTGCTGGGGATGGATATTCTTAATGTGTAGGAACCTGGGACTCCTACACATTAAGTATATGCTGTGTCCTTTTGAGTTACTTCCTATATTAAAATGTGGAAGGACTTGGCAATCACTATTCAGAGTTTTCATAGTGATTTTTCTTTTTAACTTCTGCTAGGAATGTGTGGAGAGGTAACTCCCATAACTCCTAACGCACAGTAAGCTTCATCCTTTGTTCTTTACCACTCTGACATTTTTTCAAAAATGACTTGATCTAGCCCAGAAAGATAAGGAGATTAGACGCTTGCCTTCCACACGGCTGACTGCAGATGGTCCCCAAACACTGCCAGGGGTCACTCCTGAGCACAGAGCTAGGAACAGCCCCACATGAGATTTGCTGGGTTTTGTCTCCTCTCAAAAAAAATCTTACTTGGGCTGGAAAGAGAGTACAGGGAGGCAAGGTCTTGCTTGCAGCTGACCTCGGTTTGATCCCTCAAAGCCTATAGGATCTTTTGAGTTCCAGATGTGAATCTCTGAGCACTGCTAGGTGTGGCCCAACCCCTTCCCCACAATCAAGAAAAGTTAAAAGCATCTTGACAGTAGTCTAAATCTGTTTTCCGTGGGAGTGAGTCTTCAGTGTCTTCAGTGGGAGTGAGGTTGAGTATTTTCATAGATCTAACTGCAACTTGTTTCTTCCAGGAATGGCATGCTCATAATCGTAAGCTCTCTCTCTCTCTCTCTCTCTCTCTCTCTCTCTCTCTCTCTCTCTCTTAGGTTGCTCCTTATTTGAAGGAACTTTTGTGCTTTGGAGGAACCCTTCTGTTATCATAAGGAAATTGGCCCTTGTTCCATGACATTGACTGGACAGAGTTTCCACCCATTGTTCCCACAGGTTCTATTGTGAAAGTTTTATCACTCTCCTTCTCAGTCTAATTATTTGAAACTTGTCTTATCTTCTGGGTCTTATCTTCCTCATTATCCCAGGGAACTTTTACTCCCACAATCTAATTTAGAGATTGTGCCTTCCTTGCAGGAGGGAGACAGATGGTCTATTCGTGGCTGTGGCACTACCATTGTGGCTAGGTTCTGCAGCTTGGGCAGGTTTTGTGGGGGCCCATATTGGTGGGTGGGTTCTGGCTGGGAACTGCCCTGCAGGACAGAGCTTGATTCTCCCTCTTAAGGCAGTTTTGTGTTCGTGTGTTTGTTTGGGGGCCACACCTGATGGTGCTTGGGGTTGCTTCTGGTGGTGCCTGGTGGTGCTCATGAACCATTTAGTGCTGGGGACTGAATCCCAACCTTCCCTGTGCA
Source organism: Cryptotis parvus (assembly GCA_021461705.1). Classification (NCBI taxonomy): domain Eukaryota; kingdom Metazoa; phylum Chordata; class Mammalia; order Eulipotyphla; family Soricidae; genus Cryptotis; species Cryptotis parvus. Next base: position 55,991 of record JAJIBD010023451.1, read on the forward strand.
AGTAGGAAATCCACCCCTTTGAATTCTCTTTGTCCCCTTTGTTTGACTTCTTTTTAAAATTTCTTTTTATTTATCCATCCATCCATCCATCCATCCATCCATCCATCCATCCATCCATCCATCCATCCATCCATCCATCCATCCAGTCCGTCCATTCGTCCGTCCATCCATCCATTCATCTGTCCATCCGTCCATCCATCCATCCATCCATCCATCCATCCATCCATCCATCCATCCATCCATCCATCCATCCATCCGCCCGTCCGCCATCCATCCATCCATCCATCCGCTCTTCCGTCTGTCTGCCGTCCATCCATCCATCCATCCGTCCATCGCCAGTCCGTTTGTCTGCCCGTCTGCCTATCTATCATCCATCCATCCGCCCATCCATCCATTTGCCTGTCTGTCCGTCTGTCCATCCATCCATTCATCTTCGTCCATCCGTCCATCCATCCATCCATCCATCCATCCATCCATCCATCCATCCATCCATCCATCCATCCATCCATCCATCTATCTGCCTGCCTGCCTGTCTGCCTGCCGTCTGCCTATCCATCCATCCATCCATCTGCTCTTCCGTCTGTCCGTCCGCCCATCCATCCATCCATCCGTCCATCTGCCCGCCCGTCTGTCCGTCCGTCCGTCCATCCATCCATCCATCCATCCATCCATCCATCCATCCATCCATCCATCCATCCATCCATCCATCCATCCATCCATCCATCCATCCATCCATCCACCCATCCATTCATCCATTCATTCATTCGTTTGTTTTTGCTTTTTTTTTGCGTCATACCGGTGATGCTCAGGGATTACTCCTGCCTCTGCACTCAGGAATTACTCCTGGCAGTGTTCAGGGGACCATATGGAATGCCGGGATTGAATCCAGGTCGGCTGCATGGAAGGCAAATGTCCTACCTGCTTGTATTATGGCTCCTTTATTTATTTTTTTAATTATCTGTATTTTGTGATGTGTTATCCATCCCCACATAAATATTTTACAGGTTTGTTGACAGTTCACTACAAAAAAATTTGGTGGAATTGGTGCTAGAACATGGTATGTCTAAAACTCAACTATCAATAACTTTTGTAAAACCCGGTCCTTAAATAAAAATATGTTGAGAAAAGTAAAGATTTGGCTTTCTAAAGCTTGAGTTTTCTTAGCTATGGCTGATGAAAACCCAGTGAGGCAGTACAGCTGCCTTGGGAAGACTTTCTCTGTCCCCATAATTGTTCCCATTTTCGGGGGATGGGGAGGGTGAGAGGAAACGATCAATGACACATGAGCACTTGTTGTGCCCCAGAAGTGAGGGCTGAACCGCAGCTCCTGGGTCTCCAGTCTCCTGCCAGAGCCCAGAAAACTGTAGCTGCTCCCTAGAGACTTTGCAAATACTGTAGCTTGGACCATTCAGTGCCTGGCAGTCAGGGTGCGGGGCACAGGCGGGGCTGGGGCGGCCAAGTGTAAGGTCACCCAGATGGAAAGCAGCAAAACAGTGAGATCTGGAGGAAATTCTTGTTTGTCACCTGTTTTTATTTTGTTTTGGGCCACACGTGAGAGTACTCAGAACTTATTCCTGCCTCTGTGCTCAGGAATCGCTCCTGGAGGGATGCAGGCATCTATACGTGGTGCCAGGGATCCAACCCAGGTCAGCCACGTGCAAGGCAAGCTTCCTACCCACTGTACTATTTCTTTGGCTCCCTCTCATTCTTTTTGGGCTGTGCTGATATGGCCTTCCCTGTATCCCAGATGCAGGAATATCCAACCCTGGGGTCCCGCCCTGGTATATGACAGAATAGACACATGTGCTACGGCTTGGTTGCCTGTATACATGGCCCTTGAGTGATGTTATAAATATCCAGGCAACTCTTGTCAGAACAGAAGTTCTTCCCTCTTCTGTCCCCATACCCATACATAAAAACCTGTGGCCAAGCTTCTTGTGGCTTACTAGTTTTGCTTCTCTCAGACCCCTGCATTGTTCTCTTGGTGGTGAGAGGGATTTTATTCACAGGTCTGTGGTTCTCAAACTTTACCAAGTCTCCGAATACCCTTTGAACTCATTGGAAGCAGGTACAGTGCAGAGACCAGTCGAGGGAAAGCATTTGGGGATGCTGCAGAGGCAAGCAGGAACTCGGCTCAGCCGTCCTGAGCACTGCTGCCATCCTTGTGGCTGTGGGCAGAACGGCTGATCCAAGCAAGGCAGCTGGGAGAGGCTCAGGGAGGTGGCCCGTTGTTTGGTGTTGAGGCGATAAGGTTAGGATTATGGGGGTGGCAGTTGGAAAGAATGCAAGGGTGCGGGACACACAGCTGGGTGACAGCCTTGTTCCCTGTTCCTAGCTTCAGGGTCATGCTTGACTCATCACACACACAGCATGTCACTTACTGTCTCAAACACCCTGGAAGCTTCTGCAGGAAAAAAACGAATACATTGGGACCTGGAGGAATCACTTAGGGACTTTAAGCCCCTGCCTGGCTAGCATATGGTCACAAGTTCTAGCCCCAGTGTTCACACGTGCCGAGCAGCTTTGCATAGGTGGCGCCGGGGCAAGGCAAGGGACCTCTGGCTGCATAGCAGAAGGAGGTGTCCAAAAGAATGCAAGCAAAGCCTGTCTGCCTGTCCCAAAGCTCAGCACCCAACTAAATATGATGTGGGAGCACCATGGGCAGGAAGTACCCACAGCCCCTGTGTGAGCCCTGCAATGACCCAGCCCCCTGAGAGCACAAGCACAGGCTGCACCTCCCAAGAAGTGCAGACTCCCAAGAAGGTGCCGCCGGAGCATGCGTGTAAGCACCACAGCTAAGGGAGAGCAACCCCCTGGGGCACTGCGGTAGAGCCTGTGAGTACCACAACATGGTGTGCGGCCCCTGCCAGCACTTCAGCCAGGCGTGTGTGGACTCCTGGTCACTGCAGCAACCTCAACAGCAATGAAGGGGCAGGGGAAATCAAAGAATAACTGTTTTTTCATGTCAGAACGTAGTTAGTAGGGGCTTGCCTTGCACGCAGCTGACATAGGGTCGATTTCCCTGCATCCGATATGATCCTCCCAAGCTCCACCAGGAGTGATTTCTGAGTGCAGAGCTAGGAGTAACCCCTGAGCATCACTGTGTGTGACCCAAAAAGCAAAAATAAAACAAAACAAGAGCAACCATTTATTATTATTATTATTATTTTTTGCTTTTTTGTGTCACTCCCGGTGATGCTCAGGGGGTTACTCCTGGCTCTGCACTCAGGAATTACTCCCTGGCCGTGCTCAGGGGACCATATGGGATGCCGGGATCGAACCCGAGCCAGCACAGGCTGGCCGTGTGCAAGGCAAACGCCCTACCCGCTGGACTATTGCTCTGGTCCCCATTTTTTAAAATTAAATATTTTATTATACCACCGTGAGATATACAATTACAACGTTGTTCATGTTTGGAGGTTTCGGTCACATAGTGCTCCAGCACCCCACCCTCCACCAGTGCCCATTTCCCACCACCAATGTCCTCAATTCCCTCCTCCCTCCCATAGCCTGCCTAAATGGCAGGTTCTTTATCTCTTTTCTCTCTCCTGCTCTCTCTCTTTTTCCTTCTCTTACACATTGTGGGTTGCACTACATACACTTAGAGGCCATCACATGCAGTTTTTTAAGAGCAACCATTTTGATAAAAATAAATTCCAATGCTGGCCTGACCGGCAAGCCCCTTCCTCTATGGGTCCTGCCAATTCTGAGGCTCTCTGCTTCTCCTGGGGCGCTGAGGTTAGACAGCAGAGCCCAGGGTCTGCATCCCAGCCCTGAACAAAGGGAGAGCAACAGAATCCCCAGAGAGCTTTTCAGACCCCATCAGGCCTTGTGTACTGCAGGCACAGGCATGCAGAAAGGGCTCAAGACCTCGGGCCTGATTTAACACTTTTTTGAGGTCATATCTGATATTGCTGGAGGTTGCTCCTGGTGATGCTCAGGGGATATTGCGGTGCTGGGGATTGAACCTGCGCCTCCTGCATGGAGCCTGGGCTCCAGCCTGCTGAGCAATCTCTGCTACTGGAACTTTCCATCCATCTGTCCCCTCCTTGTTCTTGCTCCTTTTACTCCTATTTCACTCCATTCTACTCAAGACCCTCTTTCTCCAGGAGACCCTGGGGCCCGCCTTACTTGGGGGACTCTCCCTGGCTCCCTTCCTCTGTCCCTGGCCTGCCACCTGCTCTGGTTGGAACCTGGACTATTTACCTGTTTCCCTTCCATGTTTTCGTCTCTCATCCCTGGGCTCAGGGCTTCCCCGGGGAAGGCAGCCTGGAGTGAGGGCGCCAGCCTGCATGGTGTGCCTGCGGGCAGGCCCAGGCTGGGCCTGTCTCCCTGTGCAAATTAGAAACAGGCCGGTTCAGGCAATAGGACCAGTCTGAGCTGTGTGTTTGTTTTTCATATGAATAATCTTTCTTTCTTATTGAATAACACGATGCTGTGAAATGACAGTAGATTCAGGTGTGCGGTGTTCAACATCAAAGCCTGTATACACATTGTTGAGTTTACCTCTGAAAGTCCTATCTGATCCTTCCCCGTATCTCTGACTCTTTGTCCCTGATCTACCACGTCCGCCTCCATCACTCTGGTCCCTGCTAATTTGCCTTATCTTTTAAAAAAGTTCATCTTGCCTCATTTAGTTCACTGGTTTGTTTTGTTTCCCTAAGCACTGTGTTGTTTGTCTTTCTCTGTCTGACTTTCAGAGCATAATCCTCTGGACCCATGCAGCCTGTTGCAAATGGTAGGAGCACATCTCCCCAGAAGACAGGCAGCTGGGAAGTACTGTCGAGTGCACACACCGCATCTGCTCGGTCCAACGATCTGCCAGGCGTGGGGGTGCAGGCAGGCTGTAGCCAGGGAATTGTCGATAAGGCCACAATGAACACAGATCGACTATTTCTTTGGCTTAGTGATTTTCATCACCTTTGGAAGAAAGTACCCAGAAGCAGATAAGCGGATGATTTGGAATCTCTCATTTTCATTTTAGGGACCTCTCCACACTGATTTCCACCCCAGCCAGGCCAGCCTGTACTCCCCCACCTCAGAGAATGGCCCCTTCTCTCCATGGCCTCATGGGCACTTGTCTTTACTTTTGTTGGGAGTCATGGAGACTCACCATCACAGCAGGCAGGAAACAGCCCATCCAGGCTTTGATGTGCATTTCCCTGACCACAAGGATGAGGAGCACTTTTCATGTTTGTCTTCTTTGCAGAAGCTTTTGTTTGAATTTTCTGCCCACTTTTGTGTGTGTGTGTGTGTGTGTGTGTGTGTGTGTGTGTGTGTGTGTGTTTTGTTTTGTTTTTGGGTCACACCCAGCAATGTTCAGGGCTTTCTCCTAGCTCTGCTCTCAGGGGTCACTCCTGGCGGGACTCTAGATGCCCTGGTAGGGACCCAGGTTGGCCATATGCAAGGCAAGTGCCCTACCCACTGTACTATCTCTCTGGCCCTTCTGCCCATGATTAATTGGGTTGTTTGATGAGAGTGTTATGATTTTTTTTTTTTCCATTTTGGATATAAGCTCCTTGTAAGATGCAGACTTTGCAAATATTTTTCCCATTCAATAGGATGCCTATTCATTTTGGCTATAGTTTCTCTCCCCATACTGAAGTGTTTTAGACTGATGGAGTCCCATTGTTGATTTTTATTGTTGTCTCCCAAGCTGTTGGAGCTGAACCCCCCCAAATATCTCTGAGGTCAGTTTTGAGAAGTATAAAATGCTTGTTTTGGGGCCGGAGTGATAGCACAGCGGGTAGGGAGTTTGCCTTGCATGCGGTTGGCCTATGCGGCCTGGGTTCGATCCCCGACATCCCATATGGTCTCCTGAGCACCGCCAGGAGTAATTCCTGAACCTTGAGCACTGCCGGGTATGACCCCCAAAAAAAAAAAAAAAAAAAATTAAGTGCTTGTTTTTTCCTTGTATTTTACAGTCTTAGGAGTGAGTCTTGGAGGCCGGAGTGATAGTCCAGCAGGTAGGGTGTTTGCCTTGCATACGTCCGACCCAGGTTTGATCCCCTACATCCCAGATAGTCCCCTGAGCATCGCCAGGAGTAATTCCTGAGTGTAAAGCCAGGAGTAACCCCTGAGAAATGCCAGGTGTGACCCAAAAAAGCAAAAAAAAAAAAGAGTGAGTCTTTAATCTAAGTTAATTTCATTCTTTTGTATGAAGATCACCAGTTTTCCTAACACCACTCATTAGAGAGACTCTTAGGACTGGAGAAATAGAGAAATAGCTCAGCATTCAGGGGTGCATGAGCTGGAACCTGAATTTGAACCCTGGAGCCACATACTCCCCACCCCACCCCCCAGCAGCACTGCAGGGTGGCCCTGGAGGTCCCTGAACACCACTGGTGTGGACTTGCTGGTCCAGAACCAGAGGTCTGAACAACTCTGCACCTTTGGGCCCTACCATTGATCCAACTGGTCCTGTTGATTAAGTACCATCAGAAGCAGCCCCTACATTCCCTGAGCATAGGGGTTTTATGGCCCCCAAATATAAAGATTCCCTGTGATCCATTATATACTTTTATAGATTAGTTGTCTCTGTGTGGGTTTATTTCTGGGCTCTTAATTTTGTTCCATTGATTTCTGTTTCTGTTTTGTTTTGGGAGTCACACCTGGTGGTGCTCAGGCATACTTCTGGCTCTTGCTCAGGGATCACTCTTTGAGGGATCAGGGGACAATATGGGGTTCCAGAGAATTGAACCTGGATTGGGTGTGTGCAGGGCAAGTGCCTTATTTGCTGTACTATCTCTCTGGACCAATTAGTGTGTGTGTGTGTGTGTGTGTGTGTGTGTGTGTGTGTGTGTGGTTTATCTCAAATACCATGCTGTTTTGATTAGTTTTGCTCTGTAGTATAACTTGAAGGTAGGGAGCATGACACTTTTATTGTTTCTCAATATTCTTTTGCTATAGAACTTTAACAAAGGGAGCATGTGGTTGGGGAGTTGCCTTGAACACGCTCCACCTGGGTTCTATTTCTGGCACCACATACCACCCTAAGCCTTGCCAGGAGTGATCCCTGAGCACAAAGCCAGGAGAAAGCCATGACCATAGTTGGGTTTGGCACCTCTTCAAAAAAAAAAAAGAAATTTCCCCCCCGCCCCACCTCCAAAGGGGAGGAACTTTTGCTTAAGCAAAATTTGCCAGAAAGCTGGGTAAACCAGTGAGAAGAGAGGAGCTTGGCATGAAGCCGTGTGAGTCCCCTGAGTACTAGTAAGCGTGTGTGACTTGAGTGTGAATGTGTGTGTGTGAGTGTGAGAAAGCTTGTGCAGGTTGTGTGGCACGTCTGTTCAGCTCGACCCTCTCTGCAGAGGGCTTTGCTGGTGAGGCTGCAGGTTCCTACCAAAGTGTGCAGGTGAGAGTTTGGCTGCTCCTGCTTGCTGGACTTACAAGCAAATGTTCTTAATGGTCAAGACGAGGAGCCAGCCCAGATCGAGTAGCCTGGCTGGAATGGGCAATTCAGGTTCCGGCAGCCTCCCTCCTGGGTCAAGCCCTTCCTTCCAGAACCCAGCCCAGCTCTCTCCTGCTGAAGTTGTATGCCTTGTTCCCTGTGCTGGAGGCTTGGCTGTGTGTTTACAGAGTCAGGACCCCTCTTTAGGGGGAGGATCTGGGCCTTAATCTCGAGCAGGCCTGCAGGCCTGCACCCATCCCTCACATTCCACCAGTGGGGGTTGGAGCTCCTGGAGCGGATGGGGGGCTTCCCTTACTCCTCCATCGCACCACTGACTCCACACCCACCCGGTGCTAGGTGCTGGTGTGGCTGGGCTGCCTCAGGCGGGTGCCTTGGTGAGGGTGGAGGCTGGTACCCTGGAGGTCCTGCCTGTAGTGGTGGTGCACTGCCTGAGAGGAGCCTGAGGTTTTGTCCTCCATTCTCTGTGTGTGTGTGTGTGTGCGCGTGCTTGTATACACACATGTGCACGTGTTTGTGTGTGTGCATGTGTGTCAGGCTGTGTTTTCCCTCCAATGGGCCATTGATCCAAATGCCCTTGAATGCTGTCTCCTGGGAGAGCCTCAGCTGCTCTTTGTCTGGTTACAGGGCACCTCCTCTGTTGGTCTCCAGGCCTGGGGCACCAGTGGCACTCCCCACTGTTATTCAGGCAGCCCACCTGGGTATGGGTCTCTTATTACTTTACTTAATGATGTTTCTTCTGCTGGAGTTGGGGGTGCAGGGTGGGGGATCCAGGCAGATCTATGGGGAGCCAGGGGGAGCAGGGGGTGGGGGGAAGGAAGAGCGGGGCTGGGGGGCTCAGCATTCTGTCTCCATTGCTGGCCGTTCCTCTCAACCCAGCCGCTCTGTCACACTCTTCCTTTTCCAGGAAGAAGTTGTTCCTCCAGAAACTCAGCAAACCTGACTGCCCTTCCCCAAGGCTGCTGGCCTCCAGGTCCCAGCTTGATGCCAACAGTGCCTGGGGCAAGTAGTCTCTGGGGACCTTGGAACACCCCAATCCCATTTCAGAAGTGACTTGGATAGAAGAGGAATCACATGATCCTGGTTGAAAGTTTGGGAGCACAAAGCCAACGGTCACCCCCTTGTGTTCACCCTGGCTGTGAATTGTTGGTCTGCGGGGAAGCGGTGCCTGCCCTTCCCTTGGTGGGCACCAGACCAGCAGACCTGGGCCCACTAGGTGTTCGGTGGAACCTAATGCGGCTTGGATTCCTTCCGGGGTCAATGCAGGAATCCCTGGGTGACCCACTGTCCTTCTGGGGGCAAGTCAGAGCAGTCCTGAGCCCACTGCAAGGCCAGGCTGAGATCTCAAATCAGCAGGAAGCCTTATTCTCCTTCCTGCCCGCCCTGGGATGCTGAGGCTGCTTTATAGTGTGTCCTCTGCGGCGTCCCTTCCTGTTCCTCAGAATGCCCAGTTTCAGCTTCCTCTTGGGCTCTGACACCAATTGTCTCTAATGGTACCAATAGTCTCTGTTTGGAGGTACCATTGGTCTCCCCTGCATGAAGCCTGCATCCAGGTTCAAGAAGGTGGCAAGTGAGAAGGAGGATGTTGCAGCCCCTTTTGGAGGGCAGGAATGTGGCCCTTGGGGTTCTGGGGTGGCCCTCTGGCACACAACACATCCGGTCCTGTTAGTGACCTGGGGCAGGAGGTGGCAGGAAGTGAGGAAGTGGGTTCTGTTCCGGAAAGGGAGGCTTGTCTTGGAGAGGAATTGGGGTGTCGGGGTGGGAAAGGCTCTGTGGGGCTGGAAGAGGGCCTTGGAGGATGGGAACTTACTAGAGAAAGATCCCCCACCTGGGGCCCGAGCTGAGCACTCCTGGTGGGAAGTGGGACCAGCAGGGGGAGGCCAGCCCTGGCACCCCTATGGGTGTGGACTTGTGGACCAAAAAAGGACATCTTCTATTTCTTTGTTCTGCCCAGCCAGGAGAGGCCAGGACCCAACAGCCCAGGACCAGGCTGGGGCAGAGAACACGGGGCCAGCTGGGGGACCCTGGGGAGAAGGCAGTGTTAAGGGACCAGATATGGGGCAGTGAAGGGACTGACCCTCCCTTCCCCATCCCTGGGACTCCCTCCCTGGGACTGCCTCTGGTTGCCCTCAAGTTCCTGTCAGGCAGGTTTTTCCTCATCTGGGAACTCAGAGCAGGGCATCCTGACCTGCCAGCTGCCCGCCCCGTCCCACCTGCCCTCCTGCCTTTGGGAAAAGCCTGGAAGAACTGTCTGGGGCTGGGGTCCTGGTCACCACCAGGCTGGCTCTGCAAGGCCTCCAGCTGCCCTTTGAGTCTGTCTCCAGCGGGGTGGGAGTCAGTACTTCCTCCTCTGCAGGGCTGGTCTGGGATTAGGGCCCAGATCAGCTTCCAAAGACAGGGGTCGTCCTGACGCTATAAACACAGCCAAGCCTCCAGCATGGGAAAGCGGGCAAACACCTTCAGCAGGAGCCAGCTGGGCTGGGGTTCTAGAAGGAAGGGGTTGACTCAGGGAGGGGAGGCTGCGGGAACCTGAAACTTGCCAATCCAGGTTGGCCCAGGTCTAGCGTCGACCCCCAGCGGGCTCTTTATCTCCCACAAGGCTCTTTCAAAAGACCCCCAACAGGTCTCTCCACGGCCATGCCCACCTCCCTCACCCACCAATCTGCTCACACCGCGGACTTTACCACCCGGTTCCTGGATCCCAATGTAAGGCTCTGGCCGAGCTCACAGCTGCCTCGGACCCTCGGCTCTCCCCAACAGGGTGTCCTGACCGCCAGGTGGGCCCCTCCTCACTCTTGGGGTGCTTGGCTTTGCTGTGACAGGTGGCACAGTCACAGGGCGCTTTTGTTTTCTGCTTTTCCTCCTTCCCTTCCCTTTGTGGTCATAGCTGGCACGATGGAGGGGCCAAATGGATGCGGCTCAGCGAGGGTTACCCCCAACTGTAGAGCCGCTGGATGGCCCCTGGGGGTGGCTTGCCTTAGCCCCAACTTACTGGGCAGGGTCTCAATCCTGAGCTGTTCCTGGTGCCCCACAAGTCACTTTTGTGACTATCAGAACGGAACAGAGCAGGCGGGTGGCCCTGACTGCTCTTCTTCAACAGGTGTGTCCCCAAGAGAGTCCTGGTGCTCAGGGGTGGGCTCCTTCCTGCCGGGGGCCTCCTAGGAGGTTGATGAGCACAGGAACATTCCTGCCCAGGAAGATTTGAGACGGCCCCGGCATGGATCATGCTTCACCAAGCTACCTTCCTTCCTCCATAAATTATGCTATTGCAGCTTTTATTTTCCTCAACAGCTGGTGCTTCAGGGTTTCCACGTTACCGTATTGTCACTTAGCTTTTATTTTCCTCAACTGCTGCTTCTTCAGGATTTTCCACGTTACTGTATTGCCACTTAGCCTTTATTTATTTATTTATTTATTTATTTATTTATTTATTTTTGCTTTTTGGGTCACACCCGGCAATGCTCAGGGGTTACTCCTGGCTCTGCACTCAGGAATCACTCCTGGCGGTGCTCGGGGACCATATGGGATCCCAGGGATCGAACCCAGGCTGGCATAGGCCGACCGCGTGCAAGGCAAACGCCCTACCTGCTGGGCTATCGCTCCGGCCCCCACCACTTAGCTTTTATTTTCCTCAACAGCTGGGTCTTTCGGTTTTCCATGATACCCTATTGTCACTCATTGTCTCATTTCTGATGTCCTTGCATGGTTGAATCTGTTCTCTCCCTGCTCTGGCTGTTCTGGTCTCTGGCTTCTGTGAACAAATCTGAGGAGAGCGCAGAGCACTGTCTACCTCCCTCCTGCAGATATGACCAGGGGAACTTTGGGGGTAAATCTGAAAGGGTAGGATTGGTGGCTCCCAGGGTCTGGTGGTGCTGTTTTTATTTATTGTTTTTTGGGCCACCGGTAGTACCGACTCTGCGCTCAGGAATCCCTCCTGGGTACGCTGGGGATCATATGGGATGTGGGGATTGAGCCTGGGTTGGCCGCATGCAAGGTAACCACCCTACCCACTGTACTATCGCCAGCACAGTGGTGGTGGTGTTTTAATGGAAGACACTGCAAGTGGCCTGCCTGCAGAGAGGCACCCACCATGTCCCTCTTATCTTCAGGTTTGAGGAGCTCCTTGGCTCACAGGTCCCCCTTGAAGTCTCAAACATGCGATTTAGTCTGCTGATGGGGAAGAGAAACTTCTGCTTCTTCTGGATACACTGAGAGGGCCCCAGCTCTGGGAGGGTGTCTGGGCTGTTCACAGAACACGCAACCTGCTCACATGCATCCACTTCCTACAGGGGACCTCGCACCCCACTTCCCGGGTGGGAACTTGTGTTAAGAATTTTGGGACTTGTGTTAAGAATTTACGGGCTTCTCCACTCGTCGTCTTTCCTCTCTTCCCCTCTGGAGCCCTCCTGTGTCTCAGCTTCCTCTCCTCTGCCCTCAATGCCATTTCCCATCCTCTGCTGTCTCTTTCCTCCCCCTTCTCTTTAGCTATTTCTTAACTGTCGTCTTAACATCATTTTAGAAAGGAGCAAAGATTAACATGGTATTTCATCTGCCACATTTCATCAAAACTAATCTGTTTCATGCCTCTCCAGCCCAAAGTATGTGTTTCTACATGCAGGTAAAGCTAACAGCCACCTGCAGTGTGTAATAACCAGTCTTTTAGCCATGTGCAGCTCCGTTTCCTGTTATATCCAGCACCTTTCCTGGAATAGGGGCGGGGTACCTGGGTGCTGATTGGAGGAGGTGGCAGGGAGGCGGGGCCTGGAGTGTCTGCTGTCTCAGGAAGGGTTATTCATTTGCAAGACAGGCAAGTTAAATAGTTTTGTGTACATTTTTCTTTATCTCCTCCACCTTCTGAATTCATTTTGTTCATAGGCACCAGCTGGTCTCTGCAGCCCAGCTCCACTCAGAGCCTTGTTTGAATGACCACCTAATTGTACAGGGAAATAATTCTCATCCAGGCAGGGAGTTAGGATCTTAGCAGGTGATTCTCGATGCTTCCTGACTGTCTAACTTGATGATTTTCTAGCTGAGAGGCAGAAGACAAGAGACAGCATTTGTGATGTTAGGGAATTAAAGGTCTGGGTTTGAATCCTGAGCCCATCGCTTCAGTCTTTGATCTTGGTCCACAGATTTACCCTTTTTTTTTTTTTTTTTTTTGGTGGGGTGGGGAGTACATCTGGTAGCGCTCAGGGCTTACTCCTGGTTCTGCGCTCAGGGCTTACTCCTGGTTCTGCGCTCAGGCCTTACTCCTGGTTCTGCGCTCAGGGCTTACTCCTGGTTCTGCGTTCAGGCCTTACTCCTGGTTCTGCGCTCAGGCCTTACTCCTGGTTCTGCGCTCAGGGCTTACTCCTGGTTCTGCGCTCAGGGCTTACTCCTGGTTCTGCGCTCAGGGCTTACTCCTGGTTCTGCGCTCAGGGCTTACTCCTGGTTCTATGCCCAGGGATTACTTCTGGCAGGGCTTCAGGGACCGTCCGTGGTGCCTGGGACCAAATGCGGCCCCTCTCCACTGCACTATCTGTCTGGTCCTGGAACTAACTTTGAGCCTCAGCTTTCTTATCTGGAAATGGGAAGGATGGTGAGACTCACAGACTGGCGGTCACACGGTCACCTGCGTTGTCCTAATCACTGTCCTCATGGTCCTCCTCAGACCATGCTGTTCTGCCCAGCCTCTCTGGGGGTCCTCAACCACACTGTTATAACTCAGGTAGAGTGACTCTCTCTCCCCTCTGGAAACAGGGGGTCTGCATTTGTTCCAGCCATTGAGCAGGCAGGGTGGCTGTGAAGGGAGGTGCAGAGCCCACGTCCCCCGACCTCAGGCCTGGGAAGTCCCCGCTCAGTGTGTGTGATGGGAGCTGGGGAAGCTGCCTTATGCGCGCTTCCTCAGATCAGCGCATGCGTTCACCAGCAAAAAAGAGTCCCTGCCAGGCGAGTTGGGAGACGCTGGTTGAACAAAGCACTTTTCATCCTAATGTAACCTGCAGGAACACCATATAATACCAACATAATATTTATTATATCATTATTGTTAAACATCACATGTCCACTTAACAATATTCTGTAATAAAATACAATTACATTGTGTGCATTATTTTCCAGGTACTGTTTTCGAGTCACTTTCCATTTAACCTTTGAAACAACCAAGAGCTAAATTGCTGTTATTCCCGGCCGTCTTGCTTATCCATGAGGCACTGGGGTTCCCTGGGCCCCTGGGAATCCACACAGGAACTTTGCAACCAGTGGTGTGCCCGATCCCTTAATCTTTACCCCCTACCCCCATTTGCCACAGACTCTCGAGGTGCTGGGCCGGGCAACCTCCTCTCTGAATCGGTCCCTTCTTGTTACTGTCACTGCGGTCCCTGAGTGTGTCCCTGCGCTGCAGACCTGGGTCCCAGGCTGGATGGCGGGGCTTGGATGTGTGTGTGTGTGGCCTGCCCCCAGTTTCTGTCTAAGGGGATATGGGGAACTGTCAGTTCTTTCTCTGTGACCTGCTGTCTTTCGTCTTGGCTGACTGTTCTCCTGAGTTCTTGATGTTCCAGAAATGCAGGTCAATGCACACAGTGCATGGTGGGAGGTGACAGGCACTGCTGGGGCCAGAGGGTGGGAGAGGGGCTCTGGGAACCCAGACCCCAGCCTCCTGACTGAGTTTTGAGGAGTCTGGCTGAAGGCCCCTGGCAGGCCTTCAGCTGTGAGGACCCTCCAGTTCTCAGGGTTATGGCACTGGGGTGGGGGGGCTGGGCTCTTAGCTCCTCTGGAGAGGGGTGGTCTGAGCCGCAGTTTTATGGGTGGCTCTGTGGCTCTCTCCTTTGTTTCCCAGTGCAAGTTCCCTGCTGGGTCATCACCATGGCAGCTATCAGGACTGAGCTCCCTTTCCCCCAGAGGAGAGGGGCCTCCCTCCTTAGACCAAATAGAATGACTCACTCCACCCAGCCCTGTGGTCACAACCTCTTCGAATGCCCAGCCGCGCCCTCACCCTGGTCAGGCCCTGGGTCCTTGCCTTGTTCACCTGTGCTGGGCCCGGACCTGCTGCCTCACTAGTTCAAACAGCCGCAGGCCACAGGCTTCCCTAGGTGACTCAGGGCATTTCGGGTGGGTGAGGGGTTCGCATGGGGATGCATCACTTCCTGGGTGACAGGTTATTGGGCTTTTGAGATTTCACGGGTGGGGGCCGGTGAATCAGGGGATACAGCTGAGGCGTCACAGAGGAAGCCATTGCTGGGCACACCTTCACATCTACCCAAGGCTCCTGAGGCTGGGGATGCTTCAACACAGGTCCCTGTGGTGGGGACATCAGGGACAGGGTGGGCAGTGTCCAGTGCTAATATGAGCAGGTGAAATGACTGAGCTAAAGAGTGAACAGGGCAGGCGCTTTCCTCAGCAGCACCCCCTAACCCCAACAATCCACTTTTTTCCCTGGGTAAGGACAGGCCATTGGCACCAGCCTCTGACACCTAACGCGATGAGCTGGGGACGGTGGTAAATGTCTCAAAGGCAAGTGACCAGTCCCTCTGCTTCTCCTCCTCCGCCTGGGGCAGTTACAGTACTGGGCTCAATCTCTGTTGAATGAACTCACGCTTTGGGGGCTAGAAGGCAAAAGGGGTCCAGGTGGGTCAGAGCAGAGGAGAGCCACACTCTGTAGGGGTGTCAGGCTTCAGTTTGGGGTGGAATCGGGAACTGAGGCTCTCCAGTCCACTGGCAGACGGCTCCCAGCTGCATGCTGTCTCCTGGGGGGCCGGGTGACCCCTGAAGGGTGGGTCAGCTTTTGTCTCAGGAGGCCAAGGATTGGCTCTGAGCCTTCATCTTGGGACTGAAGGGGAGTCAGGGTGCAATGACCACCTCGGGGAGGGTTCTGAGAGGTTCTTTCCGCACCGAGACGTGGCAAACAGGTGCAGCTGCTTACGGTGGGGAGTCGAGAAAGAGGCTCAGAACATAATTCCCCAGGGGGTCCTGGGGGGAAGTGGGGGGAAGGGAACTTTATTCCTGGAAGGTGGGAAATTTTTGGGGGAGGCCAGAATGAGCACTGGGGGCCGGCTGCGGAAGAGTGTGTGTGTGTGTGTGTGTGTGTGTGTGTGTGTGTGTGTGTGTGTGTGTAAGACGAGAGGGAGAGTGGGGTGTGCGGCGTTTCCTGAGCTGGCTGGGGTGGGGCAGCTGAGGGCGGGCTGGAGCCTCTGGCTCTGGAAGGGGAGTTGGGAGCAGAGCCCGGGAACTGGCCAATGGGGGACCTGACCTGAGTTTGCACTCAGGAGCCTGCAGGCCACAGATATCCGGCCCACACCACTCCCCTCCCTCCCCATGCCCAGGGCATAAAAGGCTCCAGGTGAGGGCCTGGTCACTCTTCCTGCCCCTGTAGCTCCAGGCACCTGTGCTGTCCACCCGCAAACGCCCTCGCCATGTCTTCCTACAGCCTCCACCAGTCCTCATCTACCACCACCATTGGGGGTTCGAGCATGCTCTTGGGGGCGCCCAGCATCCATGGGGGCTCTGGTGGCCGCGGCGTGTCCGTGTCCTCTGCTCGCTTAGTGTCCTCGTCCTCCTTGGGGGGCTACAGCAGCGGCGGCCGCATCCTGGTCAGCGGTGATGGGCTGCTGAACTGCAACGAGAAGGTGACCATGCAGAACCTCAACGACCGCCTGGCCTCCTACCTGGACAAGGTGCGCGCCCTGGAGGCGGCCAACAGCGAGCTGGAGGTGAAGATCCACGAGTGGCACCAGAAGGCGGGTCCCGGGCCCGCCCGCGACTACAGCCACTACTTCAAGACCATTGAGGAGCTGCGTGGTCAGGTGGGCGCGGCCGGGTGGGGCCTTTGCACCTGCCGCTCCGGGAAGGCACCGGGCGGGCGTGCCGGGGTTGGTGCACCTGCCGCTCCGGCAGGAACCCGGCCCGCGGGCGGGACGCGGCGAGCAGGGGCCAAGGCGGGGCTCGGAACACCCTTCAAGGCGGGGCAGCTGCGGGCCGTTAGGAGGTGGGACGGCACCCTGGGGCTGGAGGAGGTGGGAAGGAATGGACGTAAGGAAGGGCCTCTGGCAGAGGGGTGGGGCCGAGGCAGGGCAGCCTATGGAGGAGACGGAGGGCCGGAGGGGCCGCAGGGAGCGGGGTGGGACGCAAGGTTGTGGGCGGAGAGGTCCCACGGGGTGGGAGGAGGCGGACGCAGTTGTGGACTGCCCAGAAGTCTGGCCAGGGGTCGCGACAGCGGTCAGGAATGCAGGAAACCGACCTGGGGAGGAATCTGATCCCCCTCTTCCCTCCACCTCCCAGATCGCGCCTTCTTTCCCCACCTCCTGGGCAGGTCGGGTTCCTGTGCGCTTCGGTTGGAGCCCCCTCCTCCCCGCGCAGTGTTGGGGTGGGGACACACAGATTTTATAGATTCCTGGGCTGGAACCGGTTAGGAGGTTAGGAGGGTGAAGCTGGGGGCGGGGCTGGGGAGAGGGGGGCAGAGGGGGTGTGTGTGTGTGTGTGTGTGTGTGTGTGTGTGTGTGTGTGTGTGTGTGTGTGTGTGTGTGTGTGTGTGTGTGTGTGTGTGTGTGTGTGTGTGTGTGTGTGTGTGTGTGTGTGTGTGTGTGTGTGTGTGTGTGTGTGTGTGTGTGTGTGTGTGTGTGTGTGTGTGTGTGTGTGTGTGTGTGTGTGTGTGTGTGTGGAGGCGCTTCATCTCCACGGAGAAGGGAGAACGGGGACAGAAGAAAAGTAACGGAGCTGGTGGGCTATTTAAAGGCCACACACTTCAGCCTCCCTATGGTACCCCAGTGCCCATCACGACCCTGGCAGGGTGCTGGGGGGCAGAGCGGAGCTCTAGATGGAGACCACCAACTTGGATGGATGAACACAAGCACATACTCAAATGTTTCCCGAAACAATTCTTAGCCTACTTGGGAAATCCTTCCTGATGTTTGTTAAAAATGATCCTGGAGCGACAGTACAGCGGGAAGGGTGTTTGCCTTGTAAAAGGCCGACGTGGGTCTCGATCCCTGGCATCCCATATGGTTCCCTGAGCATCGCCAGTAGTAATTCCTGAATGCAGAGCCAGTAGTAAGCCCTGAAAAAAAAATCTCTGAGCACAGAGCCAGGAGTAAGACCTAAGCATAGCTGGATATGGCCCCAAAAGTTTTATTAAATATAGTTCCTAGCCAGGGGCCAATGAGGCATCCCAGACCGGCTCTTTAGAAAGGGGGAGGAATCTGCTCCCAGGAATGCTCCAATTTTCTCGTATTTCCCCTAAAAAACTGTTATACAGCACCAGCTTATATATTTATAGAATAGATAAAAGCAAAACTGATAAAAATTAAAAAGAAATTAATTTAAGGGGCTTAAATTAATTTAAGGGGCTTACAGTAGGTAAGGTGCCTGTCTTATAGGTGGCAAACTCAGGTTTGATCCCTGGCACCCCATATGTTTGTCCGGCCGTGCCAGGAGTGATCTCTGAGCACAGAGCCAGGAGCAAGGCTGAGCACAGCCAAACGTGGCCCCAAAACAAACAAGCAAACAAAAAGTTATTAAGAGAACTGCTTTCAAATCTCCACTGCCTGTGGGCTGGAGACACAGCATTGGAGAAAGGAACTTGTCTAGCCCGAGTGACACCTGCCACCATGCTGGATTCCTTAATAGGAGCGACTCCAAGTACAGAGCTGGGAGTAGCCCCAAGCCCTGCCAGGTGTGACCCCCAAAACTAACGAACAAGCCAAAGTGACACGATCCACAGTTTAAGCTGCTAAACATGAGGGTGAGGTGCAGATGCTTGACACATAATTGAGGGACCACGCAGGGAGACCCTTTCCTGAATGGGTGTGTGCTCAGAGAGGGGCCGGTGGGCAGACAAAGAGAACTAGAGTCAGAGGCTGCCTGGCACCTGCGGCTCTGGACCAGTTTGCTAGAGTCAGCCTGGAGCCCGGGCAGAGCATCCGTAGGCACCAGCCTCCTTGCTTCCTGGCAGCCCCCTTATGGTCCCTCATCCCCAGCCTTCCTTCCCCCGACCTTGGCTGGGTTCCAAGCCTCCCTATGTGTGGGCCAGAGACCAGCTGATGGGCGGCCATGCCTCTAGTCTCCAGAAAGTGGGGCAGACCCTTAGCTCTACCTAGGAGAGGTGGATGGGCAGGGACAGGCTGCCAACCATGTGTCTTCCTTCCAGATTCTTGGTGCCACCATAGACAACTCCAAAGTGGTCCTGCAGATTGAAAATGCCCGTCTGGCCGCTGCTGACTTCCGCACTAAGTGAGTATCTCCCCTGGGTGGGGAGACAGAGCAACACCCTACCCCCCACTCCCAGGCTTCTCCTGAAACACTCCCTTCCCCTTCTTGGGCTTCTGAACCCTGGGCCAGGTGTTAAGTCCTCAGAAGGACAGAGGATAGCTTGGCCTGATCAACCGGTTTCCTCTGAAAGGTTTGAGGCAGAGCACGCCCTGCGCTTGAGCGTAGAGTCGGACATCAGCGGCCTGCGCCGGCTGCTGGATGAGCTGACCCTGGCCAGGACTGACCTGGAGATACAGATTGAGGGCCTGAAGGAGGAATTGGCCTACCTGAAGAAGAACCACGAGGAGGTGGGTTTGTAAACTGGATCAATTCCTTGGAGCTAAGGGCAGCCGCTGAATCTGGGGGTGGACCATGGTGCCCGGGGTCTAACATGATGAGATTTGAGCCCTCTTCCCCTGGATTCCCCAGTATGTGGTGCTGGTCTGTCCCTCGAGGTTGGTAGGGGTGACCTGGACCAAGCCCAGCAGGTTCCAGTCCTGACCCGCCCATTTCTGTTGGCTATTTGCAGGAGCTTAGTGTCCTGCGGGCCCAAGTGGGTGGTCAGGTCAGCGTGGAGGTGGATTCCGCTCCAGGCATTGACCTCAGCAAGATCCTGAGTGAAATGAGAAACCAGTATGAGATCCTGTCCGAGAAGTACCGGAAGGATGCTGAGGCTCAGTTCATCATTCAGGTAGGAGGGGTGATGCCAGCGATGTCAAGGAGGGTGGCACCAAGAGAGGGCTGGAGGACCCCCCCACCCCCACTGCCCACCACCACCCTCAGAGGTCAGCCTCAGTGCTCACCGCCTCTTACATTCCTTCCATTAAAGACTGAACAGCTGAACCTGGAGGTGGCAGGTCACACGGAGCAGCTGCAGGTCAGCAGGTCAGAAGTCACGGAGCTGCGGCGGACGCTCCAGAGCTTGGAGATCGAGCTGCAGTCTCAGCTGAGCATGGTAGGTCGGCTGGGCCCTGTAGGGGCGCCCTGAAGCCCCGCTGCCCCCGCCAAGGCCCCGCTGAGTCTCTCTACCTCCACCCCGCAGAAAGCCGCCCTGGAGAACACAGTGGCTGAAACCGAGGCCCGCTATGGGGTCCAGCTGACTCAGATCCAGGTGCTCATCAGCACTATCGAGGCCCAACTGAGCGATGTGCGCCGGAGATGGAGCGGCAGAACCTCGAATACCAGCAGCTCATGGGTGTCAAGTCGCGGCTGGAGCAGGAGATTGCCACCTACCGCAGCCTGCTGGACGGCCAGGATGTCCAATACAAGAATGTCTCCAGCACTGCCATCAAGGCCTTCTGAGCCCCGCCTCCGGCCGCCCCAGGGCTAACTGCTCTCTGGGGAGGGGTCTAGGGTGGGGTGTGGGGGAGAGATGCTTCCCCTGGCTTGTCCCTCAACTGCCAATAAAGCTTTAACCCAAGGGAGGAAGGGCTTTGGGTTTGTTCTTTCACCTTGGAGATGGGCCAGGCGTTGTTGGGTTTGTTGGGGTTTAAGCGGACTGGAGTCTGGTGGGAGGGATGGGAGCTCCCTTCCCACTGTGGAGGCTCTGGGATGCTGGTCAGCAGAATTCAGTGTGTTTGAGTCAGCTTGAGAAATGAGCTTTGCTCCGTTCTCCAGACAGGTGGGGAGCTGAAGGTGGCCAGTATAGGTGACAACTAAGGGCTCTCTAGCTTCTGGCTTCCAGAATTAGATTCCTTTTTTTTTTTTTTAATTTTGGGTCACACCCAGCGATTCTCGGGGGTTACTCCTGGCTCTGCACTCAGGAATTACTCTTGGCGGTACTAGGGGGACCATATAGGATGCGGGGATCAAACCCGGGTCCTACCTGCTCTGCTATTGCTCCGCCCCAGAATTAGATTCCTTTTGACTGTATTTCCCAAGAGTCAATGAATGTTGGTTGGCTTAGCTCAGCCCTCTGCCCCCCCGCCCCTCCCCCAACCGCAGTTAGTCTCATTTGCATCTAGATCAGAAAAGAGGCTCTGTCAGGGAGGTGGTGTGAGCTGTGCAGTTACAGGCAGCCCAGAATCTAGGTTTCCGGATTGTTTGCTTTTTTCTTTTTCTCCTCCCTCTCCTCCCCGCCCTCCTTCTCCTCTCCCTTTCTCTCCCTCCTCCCCCTCCCACTCCTTCTTCACAGTGTTGCGCATTAATGTTAGTGGGTTTCCTGATTCTTTATTTAAAATTTTTTGGATGGGGAATGGAAGTCAGGACTTTACACATGCAAGGCAGAGGCTTTACTGCTGAGCCATGTGCCTGACCCAATATTCTCTCTCTCTCTCTCTCTCTCTCTCTCTCTCTCTCTCTCTCTGAGTCACACCCGGTGATGCTCAGAGGGTTAGTCCTGGCTCTGCACTCAGGAATTACTGACATGTGGGATGCTGGGGATTGAACCCAGGTCTGCTGTGTGCAAGGCAAATGCCCAACACGCTGTATTATGGCTTCAGCCCTTGTTTCCTGATTCTAAGTCCCCAGTGACATACCTGAACCTGTGTCTCCTACTGACTCTGCCTGTGAGGGTCTTCAGAACACTCCAGGCTTGCTCCCTGTGGAAGCTGAGGATTGGGAGCCGTGGACTGGGGTTTCCTGGACACGTCAGGCGATGCAGCGACTCTGGATTCTCCCTGGTTTGGGGGGACACACAGCCTTCCCCTGAGCAGCCTGGAGAGAATGTTACTGTGGAGTGTCAGTGCGTGTGTGCCTGTACCAACACATCAGTGCTTCTCGGGCGGCCCCGCGTCAGCCCCCTGACGCCCACCAGACCATTCCTGGGCCTGGAGCCTGGAAAGGGACCCAGCTGTGACCCAGACCTCCCACACAGACCCCCACATTCTCTGGCCCAGGGCCGGGGCCAGCAAGGGAACACTCGTAGCAGCTTCCTGGTATGCCTGTGCCCTTAGGTGGGGATGGTCCTGGCCTGTGGTTTGCAGTGCGCTGCCAAGAAGAGAGGCCGAGTAGAGGTAAGAAGTGCCACTTCCCCAGGCGAGAGGTGCCAGCAGAGGGCCACTCACGCAGCCCAGGAGCCCTGTGACCCTGCAGGGAAGGGGACGCCAGGGGGACACTCAGTGTCTGTTTCCCTACGGAACAAGGAAACAGGTGGGCATGGGGACAAGTGCCCAGCGCTGTGCCCAGATGCCTGGGGCCCTGGGCCCTGGGACACTGCTCAGCTGCAGCCGCTTTCTGGGGCACTCCGGCCTCTTTTAGCTTTTGTTCCAAGTCACAGGCTGGACACTGTAGCCAGCTCGGTCCTCTGCCCGCTCTGGCCTGGGTCAGGGCCCCTTTGGCCACATTTTCTGCTCTTCTGCTTTGGACCTTGGTTCCTTAGTTCCCCTTGCCCCCGGAACTGAAAACCAGAGCCTGGTCATGCCCCATTGGGACTTCCCAGAGATAATTGTCCCTAGTCATGAAAGACTCTGTTGTCACAGCTGAAACTCTCCCTGTGCCCGAGGCCCCTGGAATGCGGTGGAGGGTGGCGTCTGTGACTGGTCGCTGGGAAGAAAGAAATGTTCCTTTGTGCATGTGTGTATGTGTGAGTGTGTGTGTGTATATAGTGAGTGTGTGTATATATAGTGAGTGTGTGCATGTGAACATGTATGAACATGTGTCAATACGGGTATATTGTGTGTTAGCATGAATGTGTGAGAGTGTATATATGTCTCTGTGTGCATGTGAACGCATGTCTGTCAATCTGTGTATGTGTATTATGAGTTAGTGTGTGATTGTGTGTATGCAGGTGAGTATGTGAGAGTATATGTGTGAGTGCATGTGTGTGAAAGTGTGCATGAATATTTAAAGTGTACATGTATGTGTTGTGTGCACATGGCGTGTATGAGTGTATCTGAGTGAGTGCATATATGTGAGCGTACATGTATGGGTATATGTATGCAAACACATGTGTGAGTGTGTGTGTGTGTGTGTGTGTGCTTAGGGGGTGAGAGAGTGTGTGAGGCCAGGGGATGGCCGCTCTCCTGGCTGACTCTGGCTTCTGAAACTAGGGGTGCTCTTGGGAAAGCCTCCAGGATTGAGGATACAGGAGAGATGGGGTGGACCCTGTGGGTGGCCCACAGACAGGGCCCTTTGTGGGTGTTTCCCAGCTGCCGTCTCCCTCATCTCCACATCAGGCTGGGTGGGAGTCACTTCCTTCTTCCCGATGGCAAGGTGGTCTCATCCCCCAAGATCCCATACACCTGGTACACAGAAGGCAGAGTGAGATGGACAGTCTCTGGGGCAGACACATCCTCTGTTCCTGAGTCTTCCTGGGATCAGGGCAGGGGAGGTGCTGACGTCATGGAGACCCTGTCCACGGGCCACGGTGCTCACTGGCCCCAGAGCTGGGGCTCATGATAAGGCACATTTCTTCTTTTCTTTTCCTTTTCCTTTTTCTTTCTTTTTTTCCCTTTTGGGTGATACCCAGCAATGCTCAGGGGCTACTCCTTGATCTGAACTCAGGAATTACTCTTGGCTGTGCTCGGGGGTACCATAAGGGATGCTGGGGATCAAACCTGGGTTGGCTGCATGCAAAGCAAACACCCTCCCTGCTCTTCTATCGCTTTGGCCCAATAAGGCACATTCCACCCTTTTTTTTTTTTTTTTTTTTGCTTTCTGGGTCACACCTAGAGATGCTCAGGGTTTACTCCTGGCTTTTCACTCAGGAATTGCTCCTGGAGGTGGTTGGGGGGACCATATGGGATGCCGGGATTGAACCCGGGTAGACCATGTGCAAGGCAAATGCCCTCCCCACTGTGCTATCGCTCTGGCCCCTTATTTTCCTTTTTGAATCTGAGTCGTATCTGACTTACTGTCCTAACCAAGCTGAAGCATGTGGCCCGGCTCTTCCCATGGACCCACCTGGGAAAGGAAAGCCAACTCTAGGGACAGTCCATCTGTCTGTAGAGGGCCTGGACAGACGCTCAACGCAGCCTGGGAAGTGGTTGGGGCTGGTGACAAAAAAGTCGGATCCCTGCCCTCATCCAGTGGTGCCCATTTGGGCCAAGTGAACCAGCACCAGGACCCTGCCCTGGCACCCCAGCCCCATCCTGCCACCCCAGGAGCTTTTCAGACTGAAACTGGAGTTGGCACTGGGCTACTGCCCACACCACCCAAGGGCCAGAGTCACCTCCAGCTGGAGAAGAGTTGGGGGTGCAGAAGTGGGCTGGCCTGGGGCCAGCCTTCCCTCACCTGGGGACTGCGTGTAATTGTTTGCTTGTTAATTGCTGGGGCCGTAATGTCTGCAGAGGCCCTAATGAGCTGTGGCTGATCTGACTTTGATTATTTTTCTTTCAGAGGAAAGACGATATCCTCCCAGCCATGAGACAATACCGCTCTGTCTGGGTGGAGCCCCGGGACGGGCTGGCTGCAGAGCTGGACTAGAACAGCCCGGCCCGCCCAGGCCTGTGGACCCCTCCCAACTTCCCGTCTCCTTGTCCCCCATTTGAGCTGAGCTCCAGGATCCATTCGAACCCCTTCTAAGCTGTGTCACCTTGTATAAATTACTTCCCTTCTCTGAGTTCAATTTCATCCTTTGGAAGGGAGTGGGGGGGCAGGTGTCATCTGCATGGCCACGGACAGGGGAGGAGCTGGATGCAGAAGTTCTGCCAACCGCCCAGTGCATGGCAGAAGAGAGGGATTATGTGGTGTTTGACAGGACCCTGGGGGCTCATCTGGCCCCGCTGTGCAGTGACACGCTCTCCCTGGAACCGCTCGGGTCTTATCTGCAGAGCGTTGCCCCAACGTGTCCCAGGAGCGAGCAAAGGTTCAGGGACATGCGCGGTTGGCAGGTGGCAGGGCTTATCCATCAGCCCCTGTCAGCCCCAGCCTGCTGGCTTTGGGGAGCACGCCAACACTGGGGCTGGGGGGCTGGGGATGCAGGGAGGGGGTGCCAGAGGAGAGTCCATTTGCCACATCATGGAGTGGTGGACACTGGTCTCGCCAGCCGTCTCAGACTCTAGACGCCCCTCTCCTGTCCTCAATCTGACCCTAGGTGCCTCCGCTACACAGATCCCCCAGGCTCAGTCGGGGTCTAGGAGCTTGACAGTACACGGCAGCCAGGGTCAGCGGACCCCCATGCCGAGAGAGGGAGCTGGCTACACAACAGGGACGTCCAGCCGATGGCCCAGCTGTCCCCAGCAGTGGTGTCTGGTGGCCGTGTGTGCAGATGGCCGTGGGTACAGCGAGCGGCACTGCTCAGGCGTGTAGGGTTGAACCTGAAATCCAAGTGTTAAAACCATGGCCCCGGGCAGAACACGGTTCCCTCTGAATCACCTCCTTTGTTGCAGTAAAAAAAAAAAACAGAATGAAAAACTCCAGAGCAGCCACTTAGAGGTGCTTGGGCAGCAGTGTCTGTCAGGAACGCAGAGGGGTTGGCTTCCCTCCGGGGAGGAGACCAGCCCCGCACCACCCTGGGAGGGGTATAAAAGAAGCCCCTGGGGGGTGACAGCGCAACTCTTGGGGGTTTCTCTCCAGCCTGCAGCGTCTGTCTGCCAGCTTCTCCGTGCTGTCCAGGACTCTCCTGCCTGACCATGAGCACCACATTCCTGCAGAGTTCTTGCTCCACCTTGGGGGGTGCCTGTAGCCGAGGGGGCACCCTCCGAGCCGGGGAGGTGGCTTTGGTGGCGGCAGCGTTTGTGGCGGAGGTGGAAGCCGGAGCATCTCAGCTTCTTCCTCTCGCTTTGTCTCCTCAAGGGGGGGGGGGTTATGGAGGGGGCTATGGCGGGAGGCATGAGCTGCGGCTTTGGAGGTGGGGCTGGCAGCGGATCTCGGGGCGGCTTCGGAGGTGGCTTCGGGGGGTCTTGGCGGTGACTTTGGGGGTGGCGATGGCGGCCTCCTCTCTGGGAACGAGAAGGTGACCATGCAGAACCTCAACGACCGCCTGGCCTCCTATCTGGACAAGGTGCGCGCCCTGGAGGAGGCCAACACCGACCTGGAGGTGAAGATCCGCGACTGGTACTCGAAGCAGAGCCCCAGCAGCCCTGAGCGCGACTACAGCCCCTACTACAAGACCATCGAGGAGCTGCGGGACAAAGTGAGTCCCGCCCGGGGAGAGGGGTGTGGAGCAGGCACCGGGGGCATCTGGGCACAGTCGCCTCAGTGCTGGCCGCTTCAGGGAGTTCCTTTCACCGCTCCCCTACTCCCCAGCAGTGGTAGTTGCTGTGTGACCCACCAACCTGGGCACGGGAAGGCTTTCCACACGCAGGTGACGTGGGCACCTCTGCTGGGCTCGGCAGTGCGGCCCCTGGGAACCTGAGGGGTGTCGCCTCTGGAGCCTGGAGACTCGCACCCCTGCCTGCCCCTACGAGGACAGCTTTGGCCCCAAAGTCACTGTGGGGACTTGAGTCTTGGAACTCAGGAGACCGCTGCTGTCCACCTCCCAACCCACATACTTCCTAACCCATGGGCCAGAGGGTCCCCTGGTCAGGGTCCATATTGGTATTCAGGAAGCTGATGACCATGAGCAGTGTCTAGGGGAGGCTGGTAAAGTGGCCTTAAGTGAGTTGTCAGAGCCTGCTGTACCCCCTCCCTCTTCCCTCCTCACCTCCCCTCACGCAGTTCCCGCCAGAGCCTCCAGCTGCTGCTGGGAGCCTGGACACAGGGAAGGTCACGGGGGAGCGAATTGCCCCCTTTCTAGAAATGGAATCACCCAGAGCTCCCTGGAAATCTTAAGGCAGGCAAAGAGAAACTGCTCCCCCAAGTGCACCCAAGGTGATGACCCTGAATCCCCACGTTCCAGGGGGCAGCATTGCCCACAGCAGTGGGGGGAACACTGGGTTAGACCCTGTGGGGGCATTTGCTGAGAGGCAGAACAGCTCCAAAGGCAATGGGGAGCGGGTCCTGATGGGTCCGACCAGGGTTCAGGGTTGCGGGAGCAGCAGGGAAGAAGGGGCATGTTTTTTTGCATCACCCTTCTCCCGACTGTCTCTTACAGATCCTGGCAGCCACCATCGACAACTCTCGGGTCATCCTGGAAATTGACAACGCCCGGCTGGCGGCTGATGACTTCAGGCTCAAGTGCGTCCACACTGCAGCATTTTCTCAGCCTTTCTGTGCCTCTTCGCACGTAAGCAGCTGGGAGACCCCTCACCCTTCCTGACGGTCTCTCTCTCTCTCTCTCTCTCTCTCTCTCTCTCTCTCTCTCCCCCCTCCCTCCCAGGTATGAGAATGAGCTGGCTCTACGCCAGAGTGTGGAGGCTGACACCAATGGCCTGCGCCGGGTGCTGGACGAGCTGACCTGGCCAGGGCCGACCTGGAGATGCAGATCGAGGGCCTGAATGAGGAGCTGGCCTACCTGAAGAAGAACCACGAGGAGGTGGGGCCCAGGGCAGGGGGTGCAGGGGACCACTAACCCTTCTGGTACTTGACCTGAGGGCCACTCGGCAGGTTAGAAATACAGCCCCATCACCCCATATACACCAAAACCGGGGTGTATGCGGAGAGGAAGGGCGTGCCGTTCTCGGTGATCAGACCCAGGTATCTGTGGTCCTGATCTGATTCATGGGCTCATGGTGGGGGTGGAATGGGGTGTTCTAACTGCCTTGAGGTACTTTCCATGGCCTGGAAAGAGCTAGGGGGAGAGAGTCCCAGGGACAGAGCGGGCGTGTGATCAGGTCCCCCCATGTGTGGTGGGAAAAGGAGGCCCAAGAAGGAGCGCTGAGCAGGTCTGTATGGATCCGAGCGCCCAGACTCCAGGCTCTCTCATCTGTCTCTGAATGGGTCCCCCGCATCTTGCAGGAAATGAAGGAGTTCAGTAGCCAGGTGGCCGGCCAGGTCAACGTGGAGATGGATGCAGCTCCGGGCGCCGACCTGACCCGCGTGCTGGCTGAGATGAGGGAGCAGTACGAGGCCATCGCCGAGAAGAACCGACGTGATGCCGAGGCCTGGTTCTTCACCCAGGTGGGCTCTGCCTCCCATCTGCCTCCTCTCACCTCACTGTCTTCCCGGAAGCCCAGAGGGACTCACTTCTCTGCCTGTGAACCACAGACCGAGGAGCTGAACAAGGAGGTGGCCTCCAACACGGAGATGATCCAGACCAGCAAGACGGAGATCACGGAGCTGCGACGCACGCTCCAGGGCCTGGAGATCGAGCTGCAGTCCCAGCTGAGCATGGTAGGCTGCCCGGAGCCCGGCTTACCCCAGGCTCCTCAAGGAGGACAGTTCCCTGCCGCCCTTCCCTTTTACCCATCTCAGGCTCCAGGCCTGTGCTTATTATTGTCCCACAGAAAGCTGGCCTGGAGAGCTCGCTGGCCGAGACCGAAGTGCCGCTACGCCACGCAGCTGCAGCAGATCCAGGGGCTCATCAGCAGCATCGAGGCACAGCTGAGCGAGCCCGCAGCGAGATGGAGTGTCAGAACCAGGAGTACAAGATGCTGCTGGACATCAAGTCGCGGCTGGAGCAGGAGATCGCCACCTACCGCACCCTGCTGGAGGGCCAGGACTCCAGGTGTGTGTGTGTGTGTGTGTGTGTGTGGCAAGACACACACACGTGTGTATGCATGTGCTCTTGTGCATGTGTAATTGCATGTGCGTGCTTGTATGTGTGCATATGAATGTTAGGGAGGAGTGTGATGGGCGTGGGGGGCAGAGCTTGGACTCCCTGCTTTCTGTTTCCTGTAGCCAACAGCAGTAGGGCGCTTAAGATCAGAATCCTGCGCCCTGGGAGGGGAGTGCTTACCTGCAAACCGTTCTTTTTTTTGGGAGGCGAGGTTTCTTTATTTTGATTGATTGATTCATTTTTGTTTTGGGGGCCACCCTGGCTCAGGGCATACTCCTGGCTTTGAGCTCAGGAATCAGTCCTGCCGGCCTTGGGGGAACATATAGGGTGCTGGGGATGGAACCCAGGGTTGACAAGTGCAAGGCAAGTGCCATACCCACTGGGCTATTATTGCTGTGGCTCTGGGAGACCCAGTTCCTGCCCATGGCTTACACTCCTTGTCTCTTTCAGGATGGCTGGCATTGCCACCAGAGAAGGTAAGAAGGCTTAACTTGTCTCCCGCTAGGGGTGGTGGTGGGTGCAGAGAGGGGAGCTGCTGGAGCCCACTGTGCCCTGGAACGGGACCGAGGAGGGTGAGGCCATGGGTGCAGGACAGCCACGTTTGTCCAACCTCTCTCCTGGGGTCCCCTCCACCCCACAGAGGTGGGGTTGGAAATGCATTGAGAACATTCCCTCTGAGCAGCCTTAATCCAGCGGAACTGCCCCCGGGTTCCACCTTCTGCTGAAATGCCCAGGTCCTTGCCCTGTAAGCTTAAACCAGGACAGAAGTTACTGCCCTCTTCGGGGCATCTCGGCTGTGGCCCTGCCCCTCCTCTGATGTCATCCAACCCCAGACCTCCCTGCAGAGCTGGAAGCGGGCTCGACCAATCACCGTTGGTCTCAGGGCAGCTGTCCAGTTCCTCCAGGAACTTAGCCCAGGGTGAGAGGCTGGGGCGCATCCCCACTCCAAGGAGCTCTGTTTTCCTCCCTGCAGCTTCCCTGGGAGGCGGTGGAGGCAAAAGTCCGCATCAATGTGGAGGAGTCTGTGGACGGGAAGGTGGTGTCTTCCCGCAAGAGAGAAATCTGAGTGCCCCGCACTGGAGAGCTGCCTGTCTCCACCTCGCCCCTCCCCAGACCCAGCCGAGGACTGGCCATGGGGCTGGGCAAGCCTGCTTCAATGCCTACCTTCAGAACGCCCACCTCCAGGGCACCCGGGGTTACTTGGGTCTTTGCATGCTCCCCTTTGTTCCCTACTTTCTTGAGAGCAAGAAGCATCAGGAAATCCTGCTGCCTAGCCCTACAATAAAGAATTTTCCTTTGGCAAAGTTCTCTTGGTCCAGTTTTTCTCTTTGGGGGCCTTTGAGGAGGCCCAGGGTCCCAGGCTGCCATCTTTCTTCTCTTTGGCCACTCGGGCCGAACAGTCAGAATCCAGTCTTCATGGCGCCTGGGGGCATGGTGCATGGCTCAAAGCCAGACTTACCCCGTGAAGGGATGGTGGAGGCAGGAGAGCGGGGTGGGAGGAAGGAGGATGGAGCGCCTGGCACAGAGCTTGACCCCTGCACTAATTACTGGCCAACAGTGTAGGTAGATTTGATCACGGGTGGTTGGCACAGCACCAGGCACACCCTCGTGGGTCTCTTCTCGTCACCCCAGTGCGTGCTTGGGGTTATTAGCTCATCTGAGAGATGAGGAAGTCAGGGTGAGCTGCCAGGACAGACACAAGCAGCAGGGCAGGTCCAGGCCCCAGGTCTGTATGACCCCAAGACCAGTTTTTGTGCCGGGACCCCAGGCCCTCCCAGCTCCTTGCCAGAAGGACAAGTCCTACCCTCCAGGGTCTCTGAATCTATTCTCATTGCTGCCCGCCCAAAGCTGGGCCCCTTCCCTCGGGGCCTCCTGCTCCTGAGCTTCAGGCAAGTGGTCCCAGAGAGAAAGACCCGCCTCCAGGAAGTCCTCCTTACTTCCCCACTCCTCAGAGCAAAGCAGTGCTAATCCCTAATGCCCTCCTCAGGCCAAACCCCTTGAATCCCTTCTCTGGTCTGGGGATGGTTCCTCTAGGATCCCCAATTCTAGAAGATTGGGGATCCTACATGGGGCAAGGGTTGGAGGGCAGGGGATGAAGACAAGGAGGGCTCTGGGTGTCACGGCTAGGCTGGGGGAGTTGGGGAACCAGTTTTATTTTTGCCTGCTGGGAAGAGCTGGTGGGGGGGGTTCCTCTGTTCTCCTGTGCTCTGATCATTTGTGCAGGGGAGACCAGCCCCACCTACAACCCCTTAGCGGGACCAAGTAGGTCTCCGTGGTGGGACTTCTGGCTGGAGAGAAGTGGGTGCTTGCTCATTTTTGGGGGAACCATCACCCCGCTGTAGTTCCCGGGCACACTCTGCAGGCAGGGAGAGGGCAGTGACATTGGAGTTCTCACTTCATGCCAGGGAGGGCATTCGTGAAAGGTGGGAGCAGCCTTCAGCAATGGTGTTCAGAAGAGGAAGCTGAAACCCAGGAAAGCTCAGGAAGCTGAGTTTTGTTTTTGCTTGGGCAGTGCTGGAGAAGCAAGCCCAGAGCTTCACACACTCCAGACATGTGCTCTGCTG
The DNA here is from genome assembly GCA_021461705.1 of Cryptotis parvus. Taxonomy (NCBI): domain Eukaryota; kingdom Metazoa; phylum Chordata; class Mammalia; order Eulipotyphla; family Soricidae; genus Cryptotis; species Cryptotis parvus. Next base: position 86,658 of record JAJIBD010023451.1, read on the forward strand.
CTGGGTCCCAGCCCCGGCCCTTGGTTTAGCGCCTCGACTGAAGACACAGACTGAGACCAGAGAAGCTGACCTGGAGCTGTGTCTGGTTTCCAGACCCTTGTTGTTCTCACACCATCAGGAGGGTGCTGGCTGCTGCTAAGAGGGTTGAGGATCTGGAGCCCATGGTTTGGGCTCATGGCAGTGCTCAGGAGTTAAGGGCCACTCCCTCAGTCCTTGACTCAGCAGTGGGAGTGGCTGCAGCTGTCTCTGGTGGTGCTCGGGACTGGGGGATGCTGGTGGGGATCTCAGAGGGCTGGTCTGTGTGCTTCATTGGCAGGAGGTTTGGTTCGATACCCAGCACCAGATCCTCATTCAAGGACTCCCAGAGATGCCCCCCAACGCCGTATTCTGAGCCTATGAGCTGTCTCTCTAGCCTCTGAAACCTGTTTCTGACTTTCTTGTCACACCTGGTGGTGCCCTGGGGTCTGTGTTGCATCTGTGCTTTGAGGTGATTCTCCACAGTTCTCAGGGACCATGTAGTGTTGGGATTGAACCTGGGATTCCAGCATGCAAAGTCCTTCGAGTCATATCCTTAACTCTGAAACCCATTTCCTGCAGCCCGTGGAGGATCAGAGTCACGTCCATGAAAGCTAAGTCCTCACATCGGACCTTGGTTTCCCAGGGGGGTTGGTTAAGCTTGAGTTGGACCAAAGCACCCGTTGTCAGGCCTGACAAGTCAGCCCCTCCTCAAACTTGCAGACCCAAGGGTCACAGCTGCTGGGCAGGTGTTGCTCCTGCCTTACCCAATGCCTGTCCTCAGGGTCTCACCCAGTGTTTTCCCTCACAAGGTCTCTGGTCTTCTAAGTTACTCCAGAGGGTTTTTCTTAGCCTTTAGTTTGCAAAAATTTCCATCTCTGCCAAGGTGCAGAGGGGCAAGGGAAGGCTTGTCCTATCTCCGCCCTCCCCTCCCCCCATTCCCTCCCCAGCATGCCCTCTCCTCAGGGCTGTGGAAGAAGGGATTTTTCCTCTCTTCTAGGGATCAGTCCTGTTATGCATTAGTAGGGGGGGGGCAGCGAAGGATAGAGAGGTCCTTGGAACTGGTCAAGCCCTGTCCCTTGCCTGACCCTAGGAGTGAGAGGCTGAGGCCCAAGAGAGCATACACAGGGCCCAGCCCTTAAATAGACCCAGTCATGCCACCTGCCTGTGGGCTGGGGCTGGGCCGCCCTCCAGCCAGCCAAGAGGCAGTGCTAGCCCTGGGGATTAGGGCCCTGGGCGTGTGCCGGCTCAGCATGGGGCCTGCCTGCTGCTGGCTCCACGATGACTTGACTGTCTCAGCCCCCTCTGGGGTTCAGTTCCTACCTGTAAATGGAAGACTCCAGGGTCTAGGCGATCTCCCAGATCTCCCTGAGTTGTTCTGAATCTGGTCACCAGGGGGACCCTGGACTGGTAGATGGGGGGCAGCAGGGACTGTCTCCCTGTCTTCCGGCTTACACAGCTAATGCTTGAGCTCACCTCTTCTTCGCAGGTCCTCTGGGATCCATGCATGTCTGGGCTGGGGCTGGCCTGGGGTCACCTGTCCCTCCATGAGGGGCTTGCTACTGGGGCCTCTTCTTTCTGTCCTTTCTTCATCCCTACTACCAGAAACATGTCCCCAAACAGCTTCCCCGTCTCCCTCTCGCCCCCTTCCTCCAGTTGTAGACAACAGAGACCCCGACCTCTGGGGAAGCGAGGCTGGGCGGAGAACAGTGCAGGGCTGCAGCCCTGGTGTGGCTGCTGGTAGGGGAGGGCCCTGCATGAGGCCAGTAGGGTCGTAGGACGGGTCAGGGAGCAACAATGGGCCGGATTTCCTCATCTGTCAGAGGGAAGACCTGGGAGCCCGAGTTCCTGTGACTCAGGCACTTCCCAAATACTAGCTGATGCTGGCATTTCAGTGGTGGCCACTGAGGTCTAAGAGGCCGAGGCACTGTCTCAGATGACAGATAAGCCCATGGCAGGTCAAAGGTTGAACGCTAGGCCCAGCTGATCCAGAGCCCTTGCTGACTGAGTGGGGCTGAGAAGTGTTGGGATTCTGGAATGCTCCATGTTGTAAAGCAGCTGGGAGAGGCATCTGGCAGGTCTGGGGAAGGTCCCCCAATTCCAGCCTGCACCCCATCTCCTGGGGGAATGTGGGGGGGTTGGGAGTGCCCAGAGGGCCAGGTCTGCTCCTGTGGGGACCCTCTGCCCATCAGAGTCCCCTTGGGTAGGTGGGAGCCCTGGAGACTCTGAAACACGGGCCAGTCACCACAGGCTTTGGGTCCAGGGCGTCTAGAGGAGAGAGAAGAAAGGAGAAGACTGGTTCTAGGTGCAAGTAAGGGCTCCCAGCTCAGGGTGGGGCAGGCTCTGAGCCTCAGCCCTGTAGACACTCTGGTGAGCGTGGACAAAGCTCAGAGAAGCAGAGATGTAAAGGCATTGCTAAGGGAAGCTTTGTGGGGCCCACGGGTACACTTGGACGTCCTTGCATTTCCCCTCTTGGTTCCCACTGTGCTGGGCCTTGGCATTCTGGGCCTCCATTTCCCCTTATGGGAAATGAGGGGTGTGGATGGGAAAGTTCTTATGACAATTCTTACTTCATCATGCTGAGTTGAGTGAATACCCTGGGGACCCCCACAAGCCCCCCCAGCTCTGCGGATTACTACAGGATTAACCAGGAAATAGTGGGCAGCAGCGCCTGCCCGTTAAGCCTGGAGTGGCAGAGGCCTACAGGCCTACAGACTCTAGTGGCACCAACACTTGGCTGAGAGGGATTTTTTGGGGAGGTAGTTTGGGACACTAGACCCAGGAGCCCAAGGTTTGTTGGAGCATAGCAGAATTCTGGCAATGCAGTGAGTTAGGGCCTTGGTTTCCTCATCTGAAAAACCGAGAATGAAAAAGCCGGGAGCATTGGTTTGAGAGGTTGCTTCTTTATGCAGCGCTTTACTGCATGTAGAGTGTTCTGAAGTACTGGCCGGTGCCATTCTCATTATCCCGATCTCACGTTACCCTGAAAGTTCCCGTGGTGTTTGTGGAGGGGCTGCTGGGACCGTGTCTAGGTGACCAGGAGGGCCTGAGACCAGGTCAACGTCTTAGCTTCACGCTTAGTTACCTCAGGCCTCCCTGAACCCCAGCTGCCTCCTCTGCTACTAAAATCCTCTTCAGGGGTTCTGGGGATGTGGCTCCATGATAGAAGCGTGAGGCTACGGGTTGGGTCCCCGGCATGCCAGGGGCCACTCTGGTCCCACAGTCACTGAGTTCTGAGCCACCACAAAGTGGGACACAACCAAAATGTGTGTGAACCCCATCCCTCTGGTGTGCACCCCGGAATCAAAGCAACAATAGAAGGAAAGGAGGACCCTCCCCACCCCCACTGTGTGCATATTCTGACTAGTTCCCATGTTCCTTCCCCGGATATGATCCTGGGGGAGTGAATTTGGAATGCTCTCCTATGAATTCACAAAAGGAAGCTCAGAATTCAGCCCTCCCTCTGTCTGCCCATTAGGACAGGTTGGGAGCGGGAGAGGGACCACAGCGGGTCCCTGCCCAGTGCCCACGAGGGCCATGAAGCCGTGGCCTTGACACTCCTTGCAGGTGTGAGATGCTGAGTTTGACCTCTAGCACCACGCCACAGACTGAGTGTGAGCCCTGTGACACAAGGGTGTAAGCTTGGGTACAACCCCAGCATGCACCCCCGTCTGGGAAGCACCCTCATATGCAACTCCTGCAAGCACCCCCAGCACACGCAGCCCCTAGGGAGCACCACAGCATGTGAGAGCCCTGCCTGTGAGATACCCAAGGAACACCCCTCCCCAAATATATGACTCCTGGGGAGCACCCAGCATATGAGGCATCTGGGGAGTATCCCCCAACATGTGTGAACCTGTGAGGCACCCGCAGGTGTGACCCTGGGGATCACCTTAGTATGTGAAAGCCCTGGGGAGCACCCCCAGAATGAGAGTCTTGGGGAGCACTCCCTGCCAGGCTGAGGGCCCCGGATTCTCGGTGGGTCAGCGGATGGTTCTTGAGCCAAGGATCCCTGCGACAGGCTGGGGAGGGAGGGCAGTGAGGGTGGGGGCACTGGCCCTGTGCGGGGAGGCGTGTCTTGGCCACCCGTGTTTGTACTCCCAGGCTTTGGAGGATCTGCGCATTGTTCCTCTCGGGGCGTTGGCCCAACCTGCTCTTCAGTGCGGGGAGGACGGGCTGCAAGCCTGGCAGGTTCCATTCATCACCTGCTTGTCAGTTTGATCCTCCACAGAACACCAGGGCCTACTTTGGGCTGAATCACAGTTTTCCAGGGGGAGTGCTGAGCCATCAGTGTGGGGCAGGGTGGGGGCGGGCGGCCCGCTGCACCTGGGCTCTGCCTGCTGCTGACAGGCGCGGCCGAGGCTTAGGCCTGCCCCTTCCCCATGGGAGCAACGACCCAGAAAGCCCGAACTCAGGGCTCTGATCTGCTCCTGCTGCTGACTCAGCAAGGGTTCCAGATTCACCTTGGCTTGAGTTTCTGCCCTGCCGCACACCTTCGCTTGGCCCCGTGTGGCCCTCAAAGTGGCTGAGGCTTTCAGGAGGTTGCTCCTATAATTTTTTTCTCCATGATCCTGGGCCCCTTGAGGAATGGGGCTGGGGGAGTCCACCTCTAGGCTCTTCCCTTCTCATTCTGTAACTTTCTCCTATAATCTTAGGCTTGAAAGCCCACCTTTTCCTACTGTAGGCACAAGGCCCCTGGGCAGGTGACCGAGCAGTCCCTGAGGTCCACGTCCAGGCTCCACAGTGGAGACCTCTCAGACCAGGGCACCTCCTTGTAGTGGCCTCCTGGTCAAACTGTCACCAGCTGACTGGACTTCCCATAGCTGGGGGTTAGCAAGGGCACCGGATGGGGTTGTGCCTCTTGGAGACTGTTCATTTACTTTCAATACACACTCACACACGGGGCATGGTCCTAACCCCACTGCCATTTAGGGGCTGTCTGGTGGACTGGCCTTTCCTGGTCATTAGATGCTGGCATCACTTTCAGTAGCATCAGCTTGTTGACCCCAGATAGAGTTGACAGGTCCCCTGGAAGCTGCGTCTCCTGGGGCTCAGGCACTCTCGATTGATTTATGGGGACAGCAGCTGGATTCCTGAGGTCAGCGGTGTGGGGAAAGGCCTGGGAGCTTGGGGAGATGCTGGAGATGTCTGTGATGGCCCATTCTCACAGCTTCACACCCGCTCAGAAGCTGCTCCGCTGCTCGTGTGTTTGTTTCATGATGTGAAAACAGACACGGATTCAGGAAGGTCCCAATGGGCTATGTGTGCTAGAGGCCCAGCTTCGACCTTTAGCACCGCATGGTTTCCTGAACACTGCCTGGAATAACCCCTGAACACCACTGGGTATGGCCCAAGCACCATCAAACCACCATCCCCAAATCCCAGACTTTGCTCAGATGGAAGCAGGACGAGGTTCAGCATAGCTTTGACCTGAAGGCTGGGCTTTCTTGTGTGCAGGGGATGGGGCGTCAGGAAGAGGGACCCTTCCCTGGACTGTGACAGATGATGTGAGACAGAATGAGAAGCACAGAGCCTTGGGCCCAAGAGCATTGGTTGTACAAGCATGCGGGGAGCTTCCTATTTGCTGCCTCTGTTTCCCCAGCTGTTAAGGCGTCCCTAAAGTCCCTGTTGCTGTCAATTCATCTGATGGTCTTGGGGCCACCTTTTTGCACAGCCTGAACCATTTCAAGGGAGTTGATTCCACAGGACCAAGCATCTAGTCCTTCAGAGGAGCTGGGGATGGGAAAGCAGAGAACTGCGAAGAAGACAGACCGTTTCCATCACGTCTTAGAAATAGAAAGAAGGGCATCCCAGGGCAGCGGTGACCTTGCCAAGCCAGGGCCACCATGCAGTCACCCTCCCTCAGGGACCTGGCAGACCTGCGCCCGAGTGCCCCATCTCCCACGGGGCAGGGCTGAGTGCTGTGGGCGTGCGCTCCCTACCCAGAGAGGTGAACTAGAATTCAGGTGTCAAAAGGGTAGTTGCCGGGGGAACACGGTTCCCTCTGAATCATCCCTTTTGTTAGGATTAAGAAAAAACAAAGTCACCCCCCCACCCCGCACCCTGCCAAGGCTCAACCCTCCGCGGAGAGCCCAGGGAACTGGGTTTGTGGGAAACAAATGCCGTTGGCAGCAGTCAGAGGGTGGGGATGGGAGGAGAGAGGCCGGATCCACTGACCAGCCCGGCGCAGGGTGTATAAAAGACCGCCACTGCAGGCTAGAGCCACTGACCTCGGCCAGGCTCAGCTCCGCTCTTGCTCTTTGTCCTTGCCTCTCCTCCCGCTCTCCACCATGAGTTGCCGTATGCAGAGCTCCTCTGCCAGCTATGGAGGCGGTTTTGGGGGGTGGCTCTTGCCAGATGGGAGGAGGCCGTGGTGTCTCGTCCTGCTCCTCCCGCTTTGTGTGTGGGGGCTCCTCCGGGGGTTATGGAGGTGGCATGAGCTGCGGCTTTGGGGGTGGGTCCGGTAGTGGTTTCGGCGGTGGCTTTGGAGGTGGCTTCGGTGGTGGCCGTCGCGGTGGCTTGTGGCGACTTTGGAGGCAGCGATGGCGGCCTCCTCTCTGGGAGCAGAAGATCACCATGCAGAACCTCAACGACCGCCTGGCCTCCTACTTGGACAAGGTGCGTGCCCTGGAGGCGCCAACGCTGACCTGGAGGTGAAGATCCGCGACTGGCACCAGAAGCAGAGCCCCAGCAGCCCTGAGCGCGACTACAGCTCCTACTACAAGACCATTGACGAGCTGCGGGAGAAGGTGAGCCATTGGGGGTGCAGGAGGCTGTCTTGATGCTGGCAGAGCTAAAGGCCTGTGGGACCCCCAGCCTGCCACGGAAGAGGCAGTGGGAGCAGCCACATCCTGTGAATGGGGGAAGGTTCAAGTTTTTGAAGCGTCAAAACCTCTGCTTGGATGGCTTTGCTCACGCCACATAGCTGCAAAAGCATTTCTCCCAGCGTTTGGTTTTATTGCCCTTATTACTCACCCCTTCCTTTTTAATTTTTTAAAAATTTTTTTTACTGCTTTACAAACAGTTATGCTATTTGTAAGTGGAGCTCTGTAACACTAACCCTGCAGTTATTTGGAAATCCTGACAGCTCTTAAGAGCCTTAAAGAAAGAGAAGAATCAACAGAAGGAGGAAAGCATGTTCGTTCATTGGCCTGGGAATGCAAGTGTACTTTGGAGGGGCCCCTTTTAAACATCTGCTCTCGTTGGCTCTCAGCAGATTGGGGGAGACAAGGGTTGTGGTGGCGGAGGCCAAGATCTTCTCCATCAAGACCTGTCCATCAGGCTGTCGGGCCAGCTTGTAGGAACGGAAAACCACCTGCCTGGGCTGAGTCCTAGCTGTGTGGGGATGGATTTTCAGTGCTTTGACATATGAAAATTGAGACAAAAGGTTTGAAATGGATGGAAAGATCTTCTGCTTTCCCACTGCTGCTGAGCTGGGAGGCCAGAATGGAGAAAATGCGTTCTCCAGAGCCAGCAGAGAGATTCTGTTCAGACCTGGAAGCCACTTGTAACTGGTCTACACTGTGTGGTCTACACAGTGTGCTTGTGAGGGACTCTTCAGGCAGGACTCACTTGAGATGTTCCTGGCGGGTCTTCCCTGAAATGCACAGCCTGGCCTTCCCCAGCCCTGCCAGTCTGAGCAGGCGGGAGTGACAGGACTCTTGGGGACACTGTGGCCTGCACGGACTGTTCTGCAGAGGGACAGTGGCCGAAGGGACGGGCCAGGTCCAGCTCATAGGGGCATGGAAGAGGCAATAGAGCCTCGTCCAGACTTGCTCTGTCCTCGCTAAGCTCACGACCCTCCCGGTTACTCAGTGTCCGTCTCTTACAGATCATGGCGGCCACCATTGACAATAACCGGGTCATCCTGGAGATTGACAATGCCCGGCTGGCAGCTGACGACTTTAGGCTCAAGTGAGTTGCCTCCCCCCCCCCTTATCACGCAGTGTCTATCTGGATCAAAGCACATCTCCACAGTGGACTTGGAGTCTAGGTCTGGGGAAGGGATGGGGGTGCACCTAATATTTGTCTGGGGATTATTTTTCAATGAACATAACTATCCTTTAGGTATGAGAACGAACTGACCCTGCGCCAGAGCGTGGAGGCTGACATCAACGGCCTGCGCCGGGTGCTGGACGAGCTGACCCTGTCCAAGACTGACCTGGAGATGCAGATCGAGAGCCTGAATGAGGAACTGGCCTACCTGAAGAAGAACCACGAGGAGGTGAGAACATGGGCCGGCCATGGCTGACTCACCTCTGGGAGACCTGGATGGGGGCGTGGGGAGCTCTGCAATGGCCAGACTTAACCCTCTGCAGTGGTACCTGGAAGTGTTTTCTAGAACATTCTGGGAGCATTCAGAACTCAGGAGAGGTGGGTGGGTTGGTGGGGGGGGGCTATGAGCTGCTGCTTCATGCATCTCACCTCCCTTTTCCCACAGGAAATGAAGGAGTTCAGCAACCAGGTAGTGGGCCAGGTCAACGTGGAGATGGACGCCACCCGGCATTGACCTTACCGCGTACTGGCTGAGATGAGGGAACAGTACGAGGCCATGGCGGGAGAAGAACAGGCGTGACGCTGAGGAATGGTTCCACCAGAAGGTACCAGTCCTGTTCCCACACGGGGGCAGCGGGAGGCAGGGCCCTGGTGCCGGGCACCGGCCTCACCTTCCTCCTGCCCGAATTCAGAGCGCAGAGCTGAACAAGGAGGTGAGCTCCAACACGGAGAAGATCCAGACCAGCAAGACAGAGATCACAGAGCTGAGACGCACGCTCCAGGGCCTGGAGATCGAGCTGCAGTCCCAGCTGAGCATGGTAACCCCCACTACTGGCCCGCCCACCCCGCCCAGCGGTCACCACTTCCAGGCCTCACTGAGCGCCGGCTCCTCCCTCACCTCTCTTCTACCCTCCCGCAGAAAGCCGGCCTGAAAGCTCCGTGGCTGAGACCGAGTGCCGCTATGCCCTGCAACTACAGCAGATCCAGGGGCTCATCAGCAGCATCGAGGCACAGCTGAGCGAGCTCCGCAGCGAGATGGAGTGTCAGAACCAGGAGTACAAGATGCTGCTGGACATCAAGACGCGCCTGGAGCAGGAGATCGCCACCTACCGCACCCTGCTGGAGGGCCAGGACTCCAAGTAGGGCTCCCTGCCGCCCTCTCTCTCTCTCTCTCTCTCTCTCTCTCTCTCTCTCTCTCTCTCTCTCTCTCTCTCTCTCTCTCTCTCTCTCCCTTCTCAGCTAGAAGCTGCCAGGGCCCTGGCATGTCCCTCATAGCAATCAGGGTCTTTGAGCTCAGGCCCTGGGTATGGAGGACTCCCTGATGCGAGGTGGGAGTGCTCCTGGCTCACGCTGCTGAGCTCCTGCAGGGACACTGTCCTTGAGAGTAGCCGTCCAGGGCAGACTTTCACTCTGACTGAAGCCAGGGAAGGTCAGCCACCGGAAGCAGGAGCTCTGCAGTCAGGGCGGCCAGGCGTCCTTGTGTCCACATGTCCTGCAGAGGATTTGCAGAGACCATCCATCCTAGAGGACTCAGGGCAGTCCTCTGGTGACTCTAAGTCAACGGGCAAGAACAGAAGGGCATGGCAGGCACCCGGTTTGTCCCCTGGCCCCTCCCAGGACCAGGGAATCTGGGATAAAAAAGAAAAGCACAGTGGGGAGCCTCCAATGGGGCTGGGAGGTCCCCTTCCAAGGGTGCCTTTTGCTCACCTGTCTCTCTCCTCTCTCCCAGGATGCCTGGCTTCACTTCCGGCAATGGAGGTAAGTGTGTCTGGGTGCAGGGGAGGTTTTGGGGGCAGGAAGGTGCCACTGGACTCCTTATTGGAGGGAAGGAGGGACACTGGCTCCAGGGTTATCTGCTCCCCTTCTGCCCTGTTGCAGGAGACCGCCATCACACCCCAACCTGGCCAACGAGGGCCTTGGGTGGTCCCTCCTGGGCCTTCTCCAGTCTGAGCCTTCTGGTTTCCTTCTCTCCCCAGGAAATGCCAGCGGCTCTGCAGGCTCCAACACGCGCCGCACTTCCGAGACCCCACGCAGGGCCTAAGCCTGCCTGAACCCCGCCCCACCTCACGCACCTCGGGAGTGAGCTGACAGAGCCCACAGGAGGGCGGCAGGGACAGAAGCACCTGCCTGGTCCCTCCACTCTTCGGTGATCCCCAACCTCTAACCCCAGTGTGGGGGTGTCTTGCTCTGCTCCTCGGGGCTCCTTTCTCCTCTCCCTGACCCACCTCTGACTTCTCAGCCTTCGCCCTGAACACGTCAATAAAGATTTCTGCCTTTTGCAAACGAATTTCCGACTCTGACCTGGTTTTTTGAGGTGGAGCCACCTACCAGAGCTCCTGATTTGGGGCTGTGAGTGAGGGGGTGCAGGGGCTGAGTGGGTAACCCCAACAAGGTCTTGCCCAGGCAGCTCCGAGCTGGGAAGGACTCAGGACACACTCCCTAAAGATGAACTCGGGGACCCAGGGGGCAGTCGGGTGATGGCCCAATCACAGGCCCTGTGTGGGGAGGTGGGGCGGGGCCTCTCCCCATAGAGCAGTCCTGGAGGGACCATGGAGGGGCTCCGTGAAAAGCTGGCTATGGGGTTCAGCAGAGTCAGGTGATGGGTGATGAGGAGCAGAGAGCTTTGGGGAAGAGGGAGAAGAAAGAGGTTCAGGACAGTGAAGCCCCGCCCACATGCTTCTCTGGGCCCTCCCAACAGCATCCTCCCAGATCCATGACCGACGCTACCTGCGCGCCCCCAGCTCCCCACTCTGAGAACCAGTGCACCCTTCGCCTGGAACCCCAGTTGGCTCTACCCTTCTGCCCCCAAACCTCCTCTCTGGAGGCCCCAGCTCAGACCTGCAGCCTCCCCTAGCTTCCTGGGAGGGCTTGCTTGCCCCATCCTCCAATCATGGGGCAGGTGCCTGGTCAGTGACCGGCATTCAGGTACCCCCAGTTTCCCTTCTCCAGGGAGGCTCGTACCTGCCCACCGTGAGGCCATCAGACCCCACTCATGTCCCAGATCTGGGCCTCTGCAGGACACCCCTTTGTTCTGCACTGGTGCCCTGGCCCCTCTCAGGACGGTGGGCTACCTTGGGGCCTCATGAGTTACCTGTGACACCGCTGGGTCGTCTTCTCCACCTCCAGATGCTCGCCTTGCTGGGCTGCCGCCACCTCCCTGGCAAACCACCCCCCCCACCCCCGCCTCAGAACTGTGTTGCCTGTGCTGGGTTGTTCTCCAGCAGGTGACCAATGGCTGGGAGCTGAGTCGTCTTCCTGGTCTTAGAGTCCTGATGGCAGCCAGCGGGCCAGCGGAGGAGGAGAGTCTGCACACCCCACGCCTGCTCCAGTCCTGCTTTCATGCCAGCCTCCCCCTGGCCTCACATCCCTTCAGTCTGTGCTCGGTTGACAGTGCTCCCGGTTCAGGCCTTGGTGGTGCCACCTGCCTGTGTGTGGTGCCAGCAGTTCTGCTGTGTGAAGCCCGAGGGGTACGAGGGTCCCAGCTCAGGGAGGGACCCAGGGAGCCCTGCGTGGGGAAAATGCTGAGTGAACACCATGGCTGACAACTGAGAGCGCTGGTAGGAGAGCGCCAGAACCAGCGTCTGAGTCCCGCGACCAAGCAGGGAGTGTGTGCCCTGAGCATGGCAGGGCCCCCAGCTAAACCAGAGACCACAGTGAAGGGTGTGAGAGCAGCACCCGCCCCCACTGCAGAACAGCATCCACAGAGGGATGTGGTCAATCCTGAGGTGACCCAGTCTCACGGCTGAACACCACCACCTCCTATTTCACTGTGTCTTTAGAACCCACAATTTTTTGGGGGGATTTGGGTACCATCTGGTGGTGCTCAGGGGCTGCTCCTGGCTCTGTGATCAGCTGGAATCCCTGGCAGTGCTGGGGTCTATAATGGGGTGACGGGATCTAAACTGGGGTTGCTATGGAAGTGATCCCCCATAGGGCAAGTGCCTTTGTTCAGGGTTCTCACTGTGGTGTTCAGCTCCTCTCCGGTTCTCTCTGCAGTGCTCAGCTCCTCTCCGGTTCTCACTGTGGTGCTCAGCTCCTCTCCGGTTCTCACTGTGGTGCTCAGCTCCTTTCCGGTTCTCACTGCAGTGTTCAGCTCTCTCTGGTTCTCACTGCAGTGCTCAGCTCTCTCTGGTTCTCACTGTGGTGCTCAGCTCTCTCTGGTTCTCACTGTGGTGCTCAGCTCTCTCTGGTTCTCACTGTGGTGCTCAGCTCTCTCCGGTTCCTCACTGCAGTGCTCAGCTCTCTCCGGTTCTCACTGCAGTGCTCAGCTCCTCCTCTGGGTCTCACTACAGTGCCTCAGCTCTCTCCGGTTCTCACTGCAGTGCTCAGCTCTCTCTGGTTCTCACTGCAGTGTTCAGCTCTCTCTGGTTCTCACTGCAGTGCTCAGCTATCTCTGGTTCTCACTGTGGTGCTCAGCTCTCTCTGGTTCTCACTGTGGTGCTCAGCTCTCTCTGGTTCTCACTGTGGTGCTCAGCTCTCTCCGGTTCTCACTGCAGTGCTCAGCTCTCTCCGGTTCTCACTGCAGTGCTCAGCTCCTCTCTGGGTCTCACTACAGTGCTCAGCTCTCTCCGGTTCTCACTGCAGTGCTCAGCTCTCTCCGGTTCTCACTGCAGTGCTCAGCTCCTCTCCGGTTCTCACTGCAGTGCTCAGCTCCTTTCTGGTTCCTCACTACAGTGCTCAGCTCTCTCTGGTTCTCACTGTTGTGTTCAGCTCCTATCCGGTTCTCACTGCAGTGCTCAGCTCTCTCTTGTTCTCACTGCAGTGCCTCAGCTCTCTCTGGTTCTCACTGTGGTGCTCAGCCTCTCTGGTTCTCACTGTGGTGCTCAGCTCCTCTCCGGTTCTCACCGCAGTGCTCAGCTCCTTTCCGGTTCTTATTGCAGTGCCCAGCCTCTCTCCAGTTCTTACTGCAGTATTCAGCTCCTATCCGGTTCTCACTGCAGTGCTCAGCTCCTCTCTGGTTCTCACTGCAGTGCTCAGCTCTCTCTGGTTCTCACTGCAGTGCTCAGCCTCTCTGGTTCTCACTGTGGTGCTCAGCTCCTCTCCAGTTCTCACTGCAGTGCTCAGCTCTCTCTGGTTCTCAATGCAGTGATCAGCTCCTCCTCTGGTTCTCACTGCAGTGCTCAGCTCTCTCTGGTTCTCACTACAGTGCTCAGTTCTCTCCGGTTCTCACTGCAGTGCTCAGCTCTCTCGGTTCTCACTGCAGTGTTCAGCTCTCTCCGGTTCTCACTGCAGTGTTCAGCTCTCTCCGGTTCTCACTGCAGTGTTCAGCTCTCTCCGGTTCTCACTGCAGTGCTCAGCCTCTCCGGTTCTCACTGCAGTGTTCAGCTCTCTCCGGTTCTCACTGCAGTGCTCAGCTCTCTCCGGTTCTCACTGCAGTGTTCAGCTCTCTCCGGTTCTCACTGCAGTGTTCAGCTCTCTCCGGTTCTCACTGCAGTGCTCAGCTCTCTCCGGTTCTTACTGCAGTGCTCAGGGCAACTCACTGACCAGGGGAGTTCCCTGCTGACTGCCTGCTTCCAGGGGCAAGGCCTTGTCTTTTTCTGGGGCTTGGGAGGGCAGCAGACTTCGGGGCCCAGTGGGAGCTCCTGGAGGCAGGAACTGGAGTCAGGAATGTGCATCCCCCCAGCCCCCTGCAGACACCGATTCTGTCCTGACTCAGAGTGAACTGCCCACCCCCCAGCACCTCTCAGGCCCTCCGCAAACTTCCTGCCCCTGCTGTTTTTCTTCTCTTGAAACCACCCCTACTGGGTGTTCCAGAAAGCTGGCTGAGTCCCCCAGGGTCATGGTTCACCCACCTGGCTCCAGCTCTGCTTTCAGGGCCGGCCCCAACAAGGGTGGGACTCCAGAGAAGCCTGCGCCCCTGCAGGTGCCCCCAGATGCTCCCACCATGTCTGTGTACCAGCTGCATTAGCCGCTGCTTGCGGTCCTGGGGATCAGGCCCAGAGCACGGGCCTAACAGCAGTGTCTGAAGGAGCCTCCACAGGAAACAAGTGCAACCTCTGGGTTGGCTCCTGGTTGCTTTTGCTGTTTTCCATCTTCTCATCTTCCCACCACTCCCAGAGATGCCCTCACCCACCTCCTGGAGGATACCCCCTTCCCTCCAGGCTGATGGCTGTCATGGCAATTGGGCAATGGTGGACAGTGGGGGCAGTGGGCATAGGCATCCCATTTGACCCCTAGTCAAGGGGGCTATGCTCCCCTGCTTCCTGCCCTCCAGTTGTGGAAGTCAATTGCTTAGAGCAGACCCTGCTCTGAGGGAGGGCTCCCAAGACCAAGGCCCCTATTTCCTCTCCCACCGGGCCTTCCTTAGGGATAAGGGGTGAGTTTCTCTTGATCTGGAACGCTCCAGCTCAGTAAACCTGTTCAGCGGAGGAAGGAGAGATGAGTCAACACAGTAGGAGGACATCAGGGCCAAGGAATAGGGAGCCCAACCAGGAATGGCTCTGGCCCAGCTTGGGGCCTGGGAGGACGCCACAAAGTGGGCCTAGCCCCTGTGGCTCCCAGTATCTGGGATGGGCCTGATTCGCTGAGTCTGGCCTAGGGTCCTCTTTGAAGCTGGTGCTGGGGAGCACTGCGGGACTGAGCCCAGCTGTCAGGAGAAGCAGAGAAGCAGCAGGACGCTGAGGCCTGGCCCTTCTCCAAAAGGACACTCTGAGGCCGGGCCCAGCCCTCGGACCATGGCCCAGACAGGAAACTGGGGAGACTTTAGGAAAGCACCAGCACCGGGCTGGAGGGGGTGGCCGAGGTGAGGGAGCAGGAGGGGCTCAACCTCCCCACGCCCCATCTGCACGGGGAGGGAGCTGAGGCTGAGTGTTCCCCCGCCCCTGCTTCTCCATGTCCCATCTGCACGGGGAGGGCAGTTCAGGCTGAGTGTCCCCTGCCTCCACTCACACCCCCTTTCTGGGTGCACAGCTTTGAAGAAGCAGCAGCTCACCCCACTGTTTTGAAGACCCCCAGGGCCTGACCTGGGTCTACAGCTGTCCTTGAGTGAAGATGCATGCGTGCAGGAACTGGAGGGAGAAACTTGGGGACCCTGACTGCGGCCCCCAGATTCTCCACCCAAGCTCCCTTTCGTTTCCTTCCCTTTCATTCTTTCATGCACCCCACAGCTGCCCCCTGGTGCCCATTTCACAGGCCTGAGAGCACCAGCCCCCCAGTGGGGGAGCCGAGTGTCCGTCCATCCTGCTGGCCAACACCGAGTGAAACCCTCTGGGACAGAAACAAGACTTCCTGGTCCCAATTTTCAGGGGACGAGGGCAGGCACCAGGGCACATTCCTGAGGCCTCTCAGGGCCTCTGAGCCGCCAGTTGGGGCCATGTGAATGTCTGAGCAATCACGCCCCCTGCTCACCCCTCAGCTGGTCACGCCTCCCTCCCCCCAGGGTGCTGCCCCACCCACGGACCTCCAGAGGCTTCAGTCCTCCCACTCTGCCTCCTGTGAAGTGTCCCACCTGGGCCCTGCAGGGGGCAGGCTCACCCTGGGCGGACAGCAGGTCCCATTGACCACCTGCTGGAACCCAGCCTGGAGGCAGAGGGTCCCCCAAACACCGCCTCTCCCACATGCCCTTTCCCAGCACAAGGCCTGTCCTGACCTCAGCCTCGCGTGGGGCATGACCCAGGGCAGAGGGGCAGCACTGAGACGCCTTGGAAGCCTGTTGCCCCTCGGGCCTGGGTCCACAGGAGACTGTGACAATGCAGGAGGGAGCCCAGGTTCCTTGGGAGGAGACTCTCAAGGAAAGGGGGAGCAAGGGCCAGGCTGCTCTGAGCCCGAACCCCACAGGATGTGATCAGAGGCGTAGTTGCTGCCTCTACTGGCCTGGACAGTGCATCTTGAGGCTGTGGGGACCCACCTCCCCCCTCCTGGTGTCCCGGGGACTGTGGGCAGCTGTCGGGAGCTGTCTGCCGGGGCTCTGTCACCTTGGGCAACTCTTCCTGGTGTCATGGGGCCTTGGAACACTCGACTTGATCATGTTTGCACAATTTGGGACTGTCGGGCAGGGGAGACTTGTCCGGGCCTCTTTTGGTAGTGGGATCTGGGGAGTGAGCAGAGAGCTGGTAATTGCACTTCTGGCTTCTTTTTATGCACAGCCTTAACGAGTCTGTGGCTTCTTTCATCGGAGACGCAGCTGGGTTAATTATAGTCCGGTGCCTGAGGTCCCTGCAGTGGGGGAGAGGGGATGGCTTGTCCGCCTGGCAGAAGGCCCAACCCAATCCAACAGTGGGGACGGTCGCTCTGTGGTTCAGCTAAGTGGCACCTGAATTACGTGCACGCTGGACACCCAGCTGCCCGGCCCCTTTCTCTCCAGGCTGTGGTCTCCGGCACACCATAGTCGTGCTGGCCCGTAGGGAGAGTGGTCATGGTTCTGGATGTCCCCAGGCCACGAAAGCTGTGTGGTGGTGGGCGTCAGAGGCAGAGAGGGTGAAGCAGGAGGTCCTGGACTCATCAGCCTCCAGGCGGTGCGGGGAGAGATGGCCATGGGTGAGGAGGGGTCCCTCCCTGGCGGATGTGGAGAATACCGAGAGGTATGATTTAAGTTGGGGCTCTGGGGTTCCCCACTGAAAGTGCTGTTTCAAACAGGATGCTGCAGTCAGGGGCTTTACCATGTCCAGGGAGAGAAACAGCTTTGTGTTCCGCGGAAGGAGGGATGCGGGGTAACTTTCGAGGTCTAATCAGGGTTGGGGGAGTCCAGTGGGGATTCACCCACGAGTCAGGAAGTGGAGTGCCGGGAGCCTTGGGGGAAGTTGCCACTCAGGGTCAGCAATTCTGCACCTCCACGGTCCACAGGGAGCTCAGAGAGGCCCCTTGGACACGGAGGCAGCAGGGGGCAGTGGAGGTGGGTGCAGGCTGGGGTGCCGGCAGGTGGAGCACCGGGGACTTGCCAAAGCTTGTCTAGGACGGTCTGAGTCACGTTACTGAGGACGGCTGCCATGGAGTGGAATGTCCCCCAGGGGGGGCCAGGCCTGGAGTGGGGACCGCAGAGCCCATTCTTCTGGGGGGTGGTGGCGGGGGCAGCTTCTTGAAAATAAGGCATAGATGACAGAGGGGCACCTCGCTGTCATGTTGTTGGGCCCAAGCCAGAGAAGAGATGGAACAGCCGTAGTTAGCTGCCTCGTGAAGCCTGTTCAGGGGCCCAGCTGTACTGGTGTTGCTGTGAGAGGCGGAAGGAGTGTTGGGGTCAAACTGAGCAGGCTTTGGCTGTGTACATTTGCCGAGCCTGCCCCGAGGGGCTCAGCCCACAGCCCCACCTCCCACCAAGCCCCTGGGGAAGCCAGGCCTTTCTTGGATTCTTGGGACAGATTAAACCATCAGCTAGATAGGTCTTAATGGAAAAGTCGGCTTCCTCCCAGTATTCAATCTACCCCTCTGTGTGCCTGCAAGGGCTTGTCGGCCCTGGGATCACGGACATGCTGGCAGCTGAGCTGGCAAGAGCTTGGACTGCGACTGTTTGACCCAGAAATGAGAGACTCCGTGTTTGTAGGGGCCGGGAGGCGCTGGGCACATCGTCACTAGGGAAGTTCTCGGTTACAAGGAAAAAGCAGGTGTACGGTGGGAGTGAGGACCAGAGGGTTGAGCTCCCTCCCATTGTCTGGGAGGTACTGGGTAGGGTCTGAAAAGGCGAAGGTCCACATATATTGGATGCGTCTCCTGGTGGGGA
Organism: Cryptotis parvus; assembly: GCA_021461705.1. Lineage (NCBI taxonomy): Eukaryota > Metazoa > Chordata > Mammalia > Eulipotyphla > Soricidae > Cryptotis > Cryptotis parvus. Next base: position 104,320 of record JAJIBD010023451.1, read on the forward strand.
ACCTGCGTAGGTGGCTGGCAAGAAGGCTCAGGTTGCAGGAGGTGAGGCAGGAGGTGAGGCCTGTGCTATAGTATAATGCTATAGGTTATACTTGACGTACTCTTTCCTAGCTGCCCCATGTCCACTGTTTGCTTCTTCTAGGCTTGGGGACACCTTAGGGTTGCTGGTGTAGGGGGCAGTCACATTCTGCCCGGAGACATAGGGACAGTGTCCTACTGTGTGCTTGGCGCCTTGGTGCTGAGGGCAGAGGCCAGGCTGGATTTTCATTTGGGGGGTGGCTGGGAATCACTGAGCAAGGGAACCTCAGCTTTCAGACTCCAGCTCATGCTTGGGCAGAGGCTTGGTAAAGAAGGGGCAGCTGAGTCCGATTTGAACTTGGCAGCCTTCCAGGATGGGCTTGGGAAAAGCTGGGCTGTCTTCTGTCCAGAGTTATGTTTCTTCGCCTCCCTCTGCCCCCAAGCTGAGTTCCGGGTGTACAGAGAAGACTGGGTACCCCAAAACTAATCCCTTTGTCTTCAGGGATCTTGCAGGAGCTTCTAGAGCAGAAGTTGCCAAGTTTATTTGGTCCATTGTCTCCTTTTCAGGAAAAAAGAAAATAATTGAGCATGGCTTTAGGGAGACACATGGAAGATGCTCCGACTTGTACCTGAGCCTCCGACTGCCACCCTGGATCGCTCCAGCACCCCCAGCCCTTTGGGGGACTGTGCTGAGTAATGCTCAGGGGCTGTAGGAGAGCCCCCTGAAGACACAGTCCCTGCTCCCTGCTCTAGGTTGTGGTCTTGTCTGCTCGGCCGTGTCAGGGCTCCCAGCTCCCTGCCACGGAACCAGGGTAAGTGGTTTGTTCCTCCTGGAAGCAGGACAAGCTGGGACTCAGATCACTTGGGCCTCAAGAGCAGTTTTGATCTTAGCCTGTTTTATTGTAGTTCTCACGGTCCTTAGGTATTTTGATCTCTGTTCACCTTTTTGGGAAGCTGGGGCCTCAGAGGGGTGTGGCGGCTTGAGTTCCGAGTACAGGCAGGGCCGTTGACCCCACTGTGCCGTCCTGGGCTTTGTCAGCCCCCTCGGCTGCACACCCCCCACACAGTGGCTCACAGAGGTCACCGTAGCCCAAACAGCCCCGAGCCTCTGAAGGGAGGACAGCCTCAGAGGGGGGAGGCTGCGTGCTGCTCTGCGTGTGAAGGGGCCCAGGAGGAGGCTGTACCCTGGCTCCAGGAGTGCAGGTGAGGCCCAGGGTGGGGGTGGCACGGGAAAGAAAGCCCAGCCATGCTGCGGGCCCGGCACTCACAACTCCTCTTTATTCTGTGACTCAGGGACAGAGCAGGGACAGTGGTGGGGACTCTCCATGATGGCTGGGGACCGAGGGCCACGGAAAGAGCTTCTCCTTTAGTTTGTCACCTACCCTGGGGCTGCTCTGTGCTTCTCTTGCTCTTAGGGACCCCACCTGAGCAGTGAGGGCTTCATCTGACACCCTGCCCTGAAATGTGGTGGGTAAGGGCTTAAGTCTCAGAGATGAGGGTCTATGGGCAGGGGTTCAACATGCACAGGCTGGGCTTGATTCCTGGCATTGCATGGTCCCCTGAGTACCCCTGGGTGTGGCTTCCAAGCAGAACACAAGACCCCCTCAATAAAAATAACACCCAGGGAAATAAAGCGGTGCTTCTTTGTCTCTGCAGCAGCTGAGATCCGGGGCAGGTGGAGGTGGGCCGGCCGGTGAGGCCCACACGCACACGCGGGTCCTCAGGGCAGAGAGGAGGCTCTGAGTACTGAGCACTTGCCTGCTGGGCCACCTGGGCACCAGGTCTTGGTGTATGTCCTAGAAAACAAAGTGGTTTGAGCCCCAGCTGTCCTCAGCACACTCTCAACTGGGGTGATGCTGCCCCCTCCAGGGCAGACACCGGTGATGTCCAGAGATGTCTTCCAGGGACATATCCCTGCCGGCAACCAGGGAGAAACAGGGGCCACATGCAGCCCCCAACAAAGATGGAAGTGAGGGGCTGAGGCCGGGGATGGCCTGTCCCAGCCTGCAGGGAGTCCCGGAGGGGACGGCCAGCTGTTGGGGCAGGGGAGGCTCATGTCCCCCTGTGTCCCCCAGAGGGGCGATGACAGGCTGGCCCCTGGGGAATCTCATCAGCTTGATCTCGGCACCCTGTGGGGGTGTCTCCTGCATGGCACGAGGCGTGAGCACCACGGCCAACAGCCAACCTTCCTGAGTAATTTCAGAGAGAAGCTTATAAAGCTGTTTAAGAGGCTGGTAAATGATGGCCCAAGAGCGCAAACGCGCCCATAAACGCCAGCCTTGCGAAGCCTGTCTGCGCGGGAGGAGCCCTGGGAAAGCTCAGTAGGACCCGGGGAACCCACATGGCTGAGTCCTGGACCCCAGCAGCCCACGCAGCGAGGCTGGAGGAGCCAAGGCACGTGGACTCTTAATTCTCAGACTCCCTCTTAGCTCACAGAACCATCTGGAAGCAATCATTGTGCTCCTTTCCTCTCTGTCCCAAGAGTCTGCATGGTCCATCTCTCAGCCTGCCATCTCTCACCGTCCCTTCTGAGGGACGGTGCCCTCCTGGTTCAGAGAACTAGGGGCACCACAAAGGAAGCTGCCCCCTGGAATACCCCAAGGGGTCGCTCCCCTGATGCTGGTAGGCTACAGCTGTCCTTAGCCTCAGAGTCAGGTTCTCGGCTGAGCCACATTTCCACATTTCCAAAAATGTGTGAGTCCCTTTCTTGGTTGCATGAAGCCACAGTGTGGACAGCAGACAGGTGATGTCAGTGTCCCAAGAAGCATGAGCAGTGCTGGACACGGACTGACCTTCATGGTCACAAGCAGGAGAGCCAGGACTTGAACCCTACTTTCCCATCCCTACATTTGGGGAACTGCACTTGACCTTGGTTATGTGGGAAAGGAGGGTGGGGCCCAAGAGCCCTGGTTTTCACTCAGAACCCCTCTGAGCCTCAGTTTCCACAACAGGAAATGCAGCCCATATGGTCACTCCCAGGACGGTTGGGGAAGGACACTCGTCATTAATGCTGAGGCGGGTTGTGATTGGGGCTCTCACCCTCCCCTCAAAGGTGAAGTCCCTTTGACCCCTTTACATCAGCCCAGTGGCCCGGGTAGGGTCAAGGGGCTCCCTTGGTCAGGAAGCAACAGATAGAGGAGGTGACAATCAGGTGGTCTGGGCAGCTCGGGAAGCCACGAGAGGGGCAGCGACCCAATGTCATAGCAAGGCCACTCCCAGTTTATGGTGAAAAGACTTTAAAGAGGTAATAAAAGTCATGTTAAGCTAGGAGGCGACAGCAGCTGAGTCCTGACGTAGCAAACCAAATTCAAGACTAATTTTTTTACAAGGTACGGGATTCTGGATGGCTAGCAAAAATCACATTCTAATGAGATTAGCTTTCTATGGGAGGAATAGACTTTCCCAAGAGAAACCTGCCAACACCCCATGGAGAACGTATATAAAGGCCCTGGAGAGGCCTGGAGAGTCCAGAACCCCAACTTCTTGCTCAGCCAAAAGCTCCTTCTGCAAACGCCATGGCTACCCAGCTCTGCTCCCGATCTTCTCCTCCAGCTCCTCCAAGGGCTTCTGCAGCACGGCCGGAGGCGTCTCTCGGATGTCCTCTGTCCGCTCTGTGGGCTCCTGCAGGGTCCCAAGTCTTGCTGGGGCTGTGGGGTCGGCCTCATCGCTCAGGATGGGCCTCTCCAGCCTGGGCAACTGCATGCCTGGTTCCTACCTGTCAGCGGGCTGCCACCCCTCCGGCTTCATGGGGAGCGGAAGCTGGCTCTGCGAGGTTCGTTCAACGGCAGCGAGAAGGAGACCATGCAGTTCCTGAATGACCGCCTGGCCAACTACTTGGAAGTGCGGCAGCTGGAGGCGGGACAATGCCGAGCTGGAGTGTCGCATTCGGGAGTGGTACGAGTCCCAGATCCCCTACATGTGCCCCGACTACCAGTCCTACTTCAAGACCATGGAGGAGCTGCAGCAGAAGGTAACAGGATCTTGCCCCCCCAGCCAGCCAGCACACAGAAGGATGTAGGGGCCTACTGGCTCTTGGGGAGTCCTGTCTGTCTGTCTGTCTGTCTCTGCCTCTGCCTCTGTCTCTGTCTCTGTCTCTCTGTTTCTCTCTCTCTCACTCTCTCTCCCTGTCTCTGTCTCTCTCTCTCTGGCCCTTGGGAGGGGTGGGGATTGAGTGAGGGAAGGCCCGTATCTCTCTACTGTTCACTGGCTGGTTTGTCGTCCATCACAAGACCTTCCTTCATCCCTGTCACCCACCTGCTGTCTCAGCTTAGGGAGGGCAGCATGCCAGGTCCCCACTGGGCAGTCTCTGCCTTGGTGTTTCACATCTTCTGGCTTATTTGCTCTTCCCCTAGAGAGAGGGGTGTCAGTGACCTCCATCGAACAGGCCTAGAACTGGGGCTCAGGGCTCAGTGCCTGGGCTGGAAAAACTGCAGGAGCACTTGATACTTAGAAGCTCGGGCTCTGGTTGCTGAGCTTTCCCTTCCTGTGCCCTGGGCATACCCTAGCTCCCAGGACACCGCTTCCCTACCCCTGCAACCTCCGTATTTTCCAGATCCTGCTAACCAAGGCTGAGAACTCAAGGCTGGTCCTGCAAATCGACAATGCCAAGCTGGCTGCTGATGACTTCCGCACCAAGTGAGTGTGCCGAGCTGGGCAGGTTTCTGCCCTGTGTCTCTGAGGCAATGCCCCCATGCTCTGCTCTGCTTCCATGCTCTGCCCCTGCCTTTGGGAAGGAGCCCAGCATAAGGGCCCAATAGAGCTGTTAGCTGGAGAGCTGTACTGTAGCCGCAGAGCGGGGCAGGGCCCCGGGAACACAGGGCTACGGGTGGCGGACTCAGAGGCCTCCCATGCGCACAGGTATGAGATGGAGCTGGGCCTGCGGCAGATGGTGGAGGCTGACATCAACGGGCTGCGCCGCATCCTGGACGAGCTGACCCTGTGTAAGGCCGACCTGGAGATGCAGGTGGAGTCCCTGAAGGAGGAGCTGCTCTGCCTCAAGAAGAACCATGAGGAGGTGAGGCACGGGCGCCCCCCCATCCCCACACCTGGGATGCCCAGCAGCCTGGGCTCATCATGGCTCCGAAGCTGTGCCCGGAGAGCTCCGACTGTTGTTTTTCATTGCAACTAGATGGAGCTTTTTTTGCGCTTCATCTTTCCCAGGATATAGACAGACTAGGGTGTACTTTACCAGTGAGACATAGAAGCCCAGAGAGATGAGGCCACTACTTGAGGTCACACAGGGCACCCCTTCCTGCCTTTGACCTCAGGCTCCATCTGGACGCTCATGCCCGCTAATAGTTCTATTTGACTGGTGTTCAGGCAGGTGGGTGTGGACGCATGGGACTCGGGAGGTTACGTGTCATTTCATGGCACCTGAGAGAGAGAGAGAGAGAGAGAGAGAGAGAGAGAGAGAGAGAGAGAGAGAGAGAGAGAGAGTGAAACCCGCTCAGCAGAACCCCCCAGTCCAGGATCCTTTTCATAGCCGGAGGCCTCCACTCTCCACAGGAGGTCAACACGCTCCGTTGCCAGCTTGGGGACCGGCTGAACGTGGAGGTGGATGCGGCACCCCAGTGGATCTCAACAAGGTCCTGGATGACATGCGGTGCCAGTACGAGGCCCTGGTGGAGAACAACCGCAGAGACGTGGAGGCCTGGTTCCAACACCCAGGTGGGGCCAGGCGGTCACGACCTCAGGCTGTCGAGGCTCCTTCCTGGGAATCCTGGGGTCTGACGCGGGCTGCCCTCTCCTGCCTTTTAGACCGAGGAGCTGAACCAGCAGGTGGTGTCCAGCTCGGAGCAGCTGCAATGCTGCCAGACGGAGATCATCGAGCTGCGGCGCACAGTCAACGGCCTGGAGATCGAGCTGCAGGCGCAGCAGAGCATGGTGAGTGAGGGACTGCTCCCAGGGCTGCTGGCCACGGCGCTGTGGCTCCCCCTCACCGCCCCGACCCACCAGTCTCAGCATAGGCGAGATCCGATATGAATCCAGAGGTACCCTGGGGCTGGGAGTCTCCGTAGGGATTTCCTCTCATCGGCAGCTAATCTCTCTCTCTCCCTGCAGCGGAACTCTCTGGAATGCACGCTGGCTGAGACCGAGTCCCGCTACAGCTCGCAGCTGGGCCAGATGCAGTGCATGATCACCAACGTGGAGTCGCAGCTGGCTGAGATCCGCTGCGACCTGGAGCGGCAGAACCAGGAGTACCAGGTGCTGCTGGATGTCAAGGCACGGCTGGAGTCTGAGATCGCCACGCACCGCCGCTTACTGGAGGGCGAGGACTGCAAGTGAGTGGCTGGTGGACCTGGGAGAGTGGAATGAGGGGTGAGGGGGCCCTAGACCACACACTCATTGCCACAGTGGGGTGCAGGCATAAGAAGCTGCTGTTGTACAGTGAGACCTAAAGTCTCTCTCTCTCTCTCTCTCTCTCTCTCTCTCTCTCTCTCTCTTTTTTTTTTTTGGGATCACACACAGCAATGTTCAGGGGTTACTCCTGGCTTTACACTCAGGAATTACTCCTGGCAGTGCCAGAGACCCAAATCTCTTGCCCCCAGGGACAGGGAGATGTAGACTGGGTAGGGCACTTGCTTGCTTTGAATGTGTTCGACTTGGGTTCAATCCCTGATATCAAACGTGGTTCTCTGAGCACTGCCAGGAGTGATAACTGAGCAGAGTCAGGAGTAAGTCCTGAGTAACTGCTGGCTGTGGCTTCAAACAAAACAAAACAAAACAAAACAAAAACAATCAAAATGCAAAGTTTCTTCCTCCCTGTCAATTTATTTTTTCTTTTACTTTTAAAATTACTAATTTGTTTATTTTTGGGTTTCCCAAGCACTGCAGGGGTGGGTTTTGGGGTGGGGAGTGGGGGTCTGGGGTGGTTCTGGTCATTCAGGGCAAATGTTTTGTTTTGAGGATCTGGATGTGGAGTTTGGGGTGCAGATGTGCCCCTGTGGACTTAGTTCTTTTGACTTTGCACTTGGTTCTGGCCATGCAAATCTCACACCTGACCACTGAGCTGCCTCCTAGCTCTGTGCTGCGAGGTCACCTCCCCGAGGCACTGTGCCCATCACCATCTGACTGGGAGTTGCTAGTCCTCATTCTTGCAGCCTTAACCTGCCACCTTGGGGGACCTCAGAGGCCCCGTTGGAGTCCTTGGCCTGACATCCCCTCCTGTCACCCCTAATTCCCTGCGTCTGCTTAACCCTGTCTCTGCCCAGTGCACGCCCACTCATCATTTTCCCTCCCCCAGGCTTCCCACCCACCCCTGCAGCACGGAGTGTAAGCCTGCCGTCAGGGTGCCTTTCGTCTCAACGGTGCCCTGCACTCCGAATGTGGCCTGTGCGCCGGCCCCCAGGTCAGCACGCAGATCCGCACCATCACCGAGGAGATCAGAGATGGCAAAGTCATCTCCTCCCGGAGCACATTGTGCCCCGCGCCATGTAACTGCCCCGGCAGGAGGACACCCCCACGGCTCCTGGCTCTAAGTGACCCCCCCCATCCCCCAGGGGCTTCCCACTCGCAGGCTTTTCTACAAAATCCTTCTCATACTTTGTTCCTGCCCCAACTTGGCTGCTTTATGCCACACAAAACTAGGTTTCCCTGGAAGTGGAACCAATAAAGTGTGTTCTTTTGGCATCGCAAATTTGGCTCGTGTCTGTCTTGTGTGGTTGTTGGTGGGGGTCTGACCTGGGTCGGGGCAGGTGAGTGAAGGCTTTCGGTCAGGTGTCAGGTCTGTCTTTTTGGTTCTGAGTGTTGGGAAGGGAGAGGGTGACTCACTCAATGGGGTAATGGACTATTCAGGTCCTGATCCATGAGGGCAGGCATTGCCCCAGTCCTGGTGAGTCCTGGATCCCACAAACTTGGCTCTACCACAGGCACTTCCTTGAGGGCAGTACAGTGGGTAGTGCACTTGCTTTGCACGTGTTCAACTTGGGTCTAATGCCTGACATCAAACATGACTCCCTGAGCACAACCAGGAGTGATTACTGAGCACAGAGCCAAGAGTAAGCCCTGAGCGCTGCTGGATGTGCCCCCAAAAAAAAAAAAAAAGCAAAGTTTCTTGCTCCCAATTTCTTTGACTTTTATTTACAAAAATACTTATTGTTTAGTTTTGGGTCTCCCAAGCAGTGCTCTGGCGTTTTTTGGTGGTCCTGGTTACCCAATCTTCAATGTGAGGGCCCAGCCTTGGGTGTAGGCGTGCACCTGTTGTCGCAGGTTTGGATTTTATTCCAGTCATGTAAGTCTTGTACCCTGATCCTGGAGCTATCTCTTAGCCCCAGGGTATGGTCATGGGGAGTAGAGGGCTCTGGAACTGGCCCCAGGCCCGGAAAAAGCACAGTCTCTTCAGCCAGCTTGCCTCAGCAGCCCTGCTAGAACCGAGGGTCTATGTGGGGCTTTATCTCCCGTGTTCTTGCTGTGGTCTGAGACGTGTTTCAAGTGCCTGGTGATGGGGGTGGGGAGAGAGAGAGTGAGAGAGAGACAGAAACAGAGACAGAAACAGAGAGACAGAGACAGACAGACAGATATAGAGAGAGAGAAAGAGAGAGAGAGAGACTGGGAAGAACTCAGAGTTGAGCCAGAAGAGCTGAACAGTGGCCCGTCTCTGCTCCTCAAGGCTGTGAGACCTGGAGCAATGCTCTGTCATCTCTGAACTTGTGTTGGTAGCTGAAGGAAGACCAGGGCACCTAAGAAGAGAGGCCTGGACCTTCCAGATTTTCCCAGGCTGTTCTCTCGGGGAAAGTGTGTCCAATGGAATTCAGGACTTAGAACTTAGCCCTACCCACTGTACTGTCCTCAAGGAGGTGCCTGTGGCAGGGCCTAGTTTGTGGGATCCTGGCCAGAGCTCACCAGGACTGGGGCAATGCCTGCCCTCATGGATCAGGACCTGTCAACAAGTCTAACTGGTCTCACTCTGCCATTTTCCCCACACCTCCTTCACACAGGCCCTGCCTACCCATAGTTGGTGTGTCCAGTGACGAGATTTGGGGTAGCCTGGCCTTTCATCTGTGCCACACTCCTGTCCAGGGCTTTCCCTGGCTGCCAGGGTTAACCTCTCTCTGAAACCCTTTCCTGGACTGCCCCTACGTCAGAGCTGAGGCTGGACCAGAAGGGGGATAGGTGTGGACGGGGGCTAGGGGTTGGTGGATGGTGGATGGTGCCTCTCTTTTCATGGGCACACAACAGTTTACAGGATGCATTCATCTTGCACTAGCATGGTAGAGGGGCTCACCCAGGGAGAAACAGGGGTGACAATAGAATGGGCGACAGGCAGGACCTCCAAAGCTAACTGGACAGAGCGACCCCCCACACCACCATGGTCGGGAAGGAGAAAGCGTTTAGATGCTCAGCCTCAGGAGAGGCAAGAGAAGGTTTTAGAAGCCTGGAGGAATGGGCAGAAGGAAGGAGGGACAAAGGGTATTTGAGGCAAGTCATAGTGTGTTCTGGGACACAGTGGGGCCCTTTGACCCCCTCCCTACTGCAGAGGTCCTGTCCAGAAAGTTCTTAGATACTTGCTGACTAGGAGTCCCAAGTGCTGATTGTGTTCTTAGCGTGAAGGAATGCTAAGAAGGGCTAGAGTAGAACAATGTACAGGTTACTTCCTGGCTTTAAGGAAGTTTGCTTTGCATGTGGCTGACTGGGTTCTATCCCAGGCATCCCATATGGTCCTCTGATTCCACCAGAAGTGATCCTGAGTGCAGAGCCAGGAGTTCTGAGCACCAAAGTGTGTGACTCAAAAATAAAAACAATCAAATAGAGATGCTATATAAGCTGAGCACATTAGTCGGGGTGGTGAGGTCATAGACAGGAGAATTCAGCTCTACTTTCAGCATGGAATTAGCCTGGCTCTCCTCCTGTCCTTGCAGGCAATTGGCTGTCAGTTGGGGAGAACATAGTGTTTTCTTTTTTTTAGTCACACCTGGCCATGCTCAGGGTTATTTCTGTCTCTGCACTCAGGAATTACTCCTGGCGGTGCTCGGAGGACCATATGGGATGCTGGGGATCAGACCTAATTGGCCGGTCTTGTGTAAGGCAAACATCCTACCTGCTGTAATACCGTTCTGGCCCCAACATAGTGTTTCCTGCTAGAGGGCCTGGTTGTGGGCACTATGCTGCCCGCCATACAGAGATTCCGCATTACTGGCCGCCTCTGAGCCTTGGTTGCCTCAGCTAGAAAAGCAGGGAGAGAAATTGAAAAGTGCTTCCACAAGAAGACTAAAGTTGGAAGTACTTTCCCCTTCACCTCTACTCACTTTGTTTTTCCTTCTTGTTTCTATTTCAGTTTTCAAATCCTTTCTTTGCTTATTAACATAATTCATAAATTGCCACAAAGTATTCTCTCATTCAAATGTACATCCATCCATTCATCCATCCTTTAGGAGACATTAAAAGCTCAGTAGTAAGTTTTTCTACAGAAATATGAAGTCAGTTCTGCTCCCAAGCATTAGTATCCCTGGTAGGTAGTGTTGAAGCACAAGACAGTTTGAGGATTTCAGTTCCTGGAAGGCCAGTGGATTAACCAGCAGTCCTGGCACTGGGCGCCCAGTACCTGGAGGGCTTGGGAGGGTGAGAGGAGGGACAGGCTTCAGGAGTCAGCTGCGTGGGCACCCAGGGCAGAGGCGTGGACCTGAAACCAGATGGCCGGGCTTCCACCTTCAGGGTTGGGTAAGCGTTGACATGTGGGAGCCTGTTGTCCATGCTGTGTCCATGGGACATGGGGGCTGGCAGGGCGAGGTGATTAGCTCAGAAGGTGCACTTGAAGGTTGTAGAGACCTTGGTGGGTTACTCAGGTTTTTGGGATATTGGTGATGCTGATCTCAGCAGAGGTGGTTTCTAGGAGTTCTGAGGCCTGCTAGGTTGCTGGGTGAGAGGTGGGGTGCTGTTAGACTGCTCACCATAGGGCAGTTCAGTGGGGAGTGTGGCAGATGGAGACCCATGTGATGCTCCTGTCCCCTCCCTGGGGATCTTAGGCCTTTCTGTAGTGGCCTCTCCAGGTTCTGAGGTGGTCTGTGCTCTCAGAGCATGGCCCCAGGATTGAGGAACCCAGCTGGGGCTCAAGTCCCCAGAGGAAAGGCTTCATGCTCCTGCAGGGTGGGGGACACTGTATCCTCATGAGCAGGGGGTCAGGCAGGCTCCCATCATGGTTCTTTAGTTGTTTTAGCTGACGCCAAAGTGACACTGTGATGACCCACCCAGCACAGATTTCCCAGCAAAAGGAGGGTGTCCCTTTGGACCCAGATAGAAAAGTTCTCAACTCTGTAAGCAGAACGATCTTTTGTTATTTGTTTGTTTCTGGGCCACACTCAGGGCTTACTTCTGGCTCTACACTCAGGAATCACTCCTGGTTGTGCTTGGGGACCATATGGGATGTTGGGGATGGAACCTGGTCAATGGCCTATAAGGCAAGTGGCCTGCCTACTTTTCTATCCCTCTGCTCCTTGAAGCAGAATAGTCTTGGGGAAACAGGGATAACTGGTCATCATTGTCCTTTTCTCTGGTCATTCTAGAATCTTCCATGCCTCCACCGGATGAGGGTCCAGCCTTCCTGCCACCTCTAGGCTTGCTCTTCAATGACGGAGAGCCCTGCTCTACCCTGGGGCCCCTGGAAGGAGACAAAGCAGGGGAAAGCCAGACGCCGGCTGGCCGCCCACATCTCTCCTGAATGGCCGGGGGGTCTGACTGGCATACAACGGCCTTTGAAGCGCTGCCGAGCCTGGCGGTGAGAGGAGTCTAGGCTCCGCCACGTCCAACGGGGCTTCCTTTTACGAGGCGGGCCATGTTCATGGGAAGCTAAATCACAGGTTAATGAGGGCTCCTCATAGAAAGTGGTATTAACTTTAATGAGGAGAAAACACTTTGTAAAGGCCAACGCCCACTGGGGACCAAGATATAAACCTGGGCTCAGGTGCTGCCTCTCCGCTTTGCGGGGGTGTCCAGCCTCCAAGATCCCCTGATTACGTCTCAGCTGCAGAAGACCATGGCTTCCAAGTGCCTCAAGGCCAGCTTCTCTTCGGGGTCTCTCAAGGGCCCCGGCGGGCTGGGCGGGGGGCTCTGCCCGGGCAGCCACCATGTACTCCAGCAGCTCTTGCAGGCTCCCCAGTCTTGCTCGCGGGCCCGGAGCTTCTCCTCCTGCTCCCTGGGGCTGGGCAGAAGCAGCTGCCGGGCTGCCAGCTGCCTCCCCGCACTCTGCATCCCCTCGGGGGGCTTTGCTACCAGCTACAGCCTGGGCGGGGGCTGGTATGGGGATGGCATCCTCACGGGCAATGAGAAGGGAGACCATGCAGTCGCTGAATGACCGCCTGGCCAGCTACCTGGAGAAGGTGCGGCAGCTGGAGCAGGAGAATGCCAGCCTGGAGAGCCGCATCCACGAGTGGTGTGAGCAGCAGGTGCCCTACCTGTGCCCCGACTACCAGACCTACTTTCGCACCATCGAGGAGCTGCAGAAGAAGGTGAGGGGGACTTGGAGAATCCTGGGCTGCTACCAGTGTCACCAGTGCTGAACAGGGAGCCAGTGCATCCGTGGTGGGTGCCCTGGGCATTACATTCATATCTGTGGCCTCACTTGCTCCTTCTGGTATTGACTGTGAGCATCGTTAGCCCATTGTACAGATGAGAACACTGAGGTTCAGCCTGGTTAAGTGATGCCAGCCCGCAAGTACCTGGCTGCCAGTTAGTGGAGCCCAGCGTAGGCTCTAACTGGTGTGAATCTAACTGTGTGGGATCTTCTGTGCCATTTATTTTAAGAAGAGGGGTTTGAACCAGAGTGATAGTTACAGTGGGCAGGGCATTTGCCTTCCATGTGACTGACCTCAGTTTGATCCCTGGCATCTCATATGATCCCCTTAGTACTGCCAGGAGTAATTCCTGAGTGCAAAGCCAGGAATAACCCCTGAGCTTTGCCAGGTGTGACCCCAAAAGCCCTCCCCAGCAAAAAAAAGAAAGGTTTGGAGCCATGGGGTTTGTGCAGGCCAACCGACCTATAATTAACCTGGTAACTGTAGGTGAGACCTTTCCTTCTTGTCTGGCCTGTCCCCAAGAAGGTTCTAGAGGACCATGAGAGGCACCCATTTTTAGCTGGGACTAGCTGTGTGCTTCTTGCTGGCTAGGAGCTCTGAGCTACTCAGAGCTGGGAGATGAGGACCTGTGGGGAGACTCCCCCACATCCACAGCTCTGTCTCTCATTCTGACCGGGGTTCCAGGTCCCAGACAAGCTGCCCGGAAGGGACTTTAGAGGTCCCCAGACTGACCGCAGCAGCAAGCGCACAGGCTTCCCTGAACCTGCAGGAAGGGCGCCAGGATGAGTGGCTCCCCTCTGCTCACTGCAGCTCTGGGGGAGCTGTCCCAGCAGGTCCCCCCCCTCTTCAGTGATCCCTCTTGATATCCCCAGACCCTGTGCACCAAGTCAGAGAACGCCAGACTGGTGGTGCAGATCGACAACGCCAAGCTGGCCGCAGGCGACTTCGAACCAAGTGAGGGTCTTATGGATTCTTTGGCAGGGGGCTGGCGGGTTGGACACAGACCCAGACTCGGGGTTCTGGCTGCCCCAAGTCCCTGAGGACACACAGCATCAGGTCCAATGGAGGAAAGTGGACATGTCCCTTCAACAGCTCTGAATGTGCCCTTCGCCAGGTACGAGACAGAGGCGGCTATGCGGCAGCTGGTGGAGTCAGACATGAATGGGCTGCGCCGCCGGTCCTGGACGATCTGACCCTGTGCAAGGCTGACCTAGAGGCCCAGGTGGAGTCCTTGAAGGAGGAGCTGCTCTGCCTCAAGAAGAACCATGAGGAGGTGAGCATGGGGGAGCACGTGAGCGTAGGGGAGCAAGTGAGCATAGAGGAGGTGAGAATGAGGATCAGGAGAGCATGAGGGTCAGGGAGCAGGTGGGCCTGGAGGAAGTGAGCATGGAGGAGCAGGTGATTATCAAGGAGGTGAGCGTGGGGAGCAGGTGACATAGAGCACCAGATAAGCATGGAGGTGAGCATGGGGGAGCAGGTGAACATGGAGGAGGTGAGCATGAAGGAGGTGGGCATGAAGGAGGTGAGCATGGGGGGGAGCAGGTGAACAAACAGCATCAGATAAGCATGGAGAAGGTGAGCTTGGGGAGCAGGTGAGCATGGAGGAGGTGAGCATGAAGGAGGTGAGCATGGGAGCAGGTGAGCATGGAGAAGGCGAGCACGGGGGAATAGGTGAGTTAGGGGAGCAGGTGAGCACAAGGATCAGGTGGGGATGGGGAACAGGTGAGCATGGAGGAGGTGTGAGCTTACGCATCAGGGGTCAGGTGCGCAGGGGCAGCAGGTGCACAGGGGCAGGAGAGGAGCAGGGGCAGGAGAGGAGCAGGCGGAGCAGGAGGCCTGGACTTGCAGATGAACGAGGCAGCTGAGGCTGGTCTGTGTCGCAGGAAGTGAACTCGCTGCGCTGCCAGCTCGGGGACCGGCTCAATGTGGAGGTGGATGCTGCCCCGCCCGTCGACCTGAACCGCGTCCTGGATGAAATGCGGTGCCAGTATGAGACCCTGGTAAGAGAATAACCGCCCGGGGCCGAGGACTGGTTCAACACCCAGGTAGGAGCCGGCAACACTGCAGCAGAGACACAGGGTGGGTCACCCTCAGAGGGCCTCGGTAGGGATGGGGGACTCTGCGCCATAAGCCCTGAGTCCGCGTCCCAGCTCTGGTTCCACCTGGCCGTGCACCAGGGTCCAGTTGCTGGCCCCTAGGCAGCAAAGTCTGTAGGGAGGAGTCAATGGGTGAGCGGCCGATTCGAAGATCTTTCTCCGCTCCAGGAGGTCAGCAGCCTCTGAGAGCTCTGGGTCAGTTGCTGGTGTTTCTGACCCGCTCCCGACTGTCATTGCAGACCGAGGAGCTGAACCAGCAGGTGGTGTCCAGCTCGGAGCAGCTGCAGACGTGCCAAGCGGGAGATCATCGAGCTGCGGCGCCACGGTCAATGCGCTGGAGATCGAGCTGCAGGCGCAGCAGAGCATGGTGAGTCCAGAGATGGACGAGCTGAGGCTGGACCAGTAGCCCTGAGCCCAGGCTCTCACCACCTGCTCTACTTCCCCCCAAGGCTTGAGCGCCTGGAATTTCCTATGGGCCCCACTCATCACCGTCTCAAGGACGAGAAAGAAAACGACAGGCCCGTAGCAACCAGCCTGTCCTGACTGTAATGCTACAGTCATTGCAGCTACAGATACATCTGAGTGATTATCACTAACAGCCTAGAGGCTCTCTGGAGCTGGAGGGGGCAAAGGGGTTTTCAGATGAGATGTTTGACTTTGTACCTCGTCCTGGCCCGAGGTGGTGTCCAGTGGGATTCTCCGAGCTTCTTTCTGTTCTTGGGTTGTGAATCCTTCACAAAGACCCCGATCTGACCTTCTTCCCTTACCCTGTCCTTGTCCTCCCAGAGAGATGCTTTGGAATCCACGCTGGCTGAGACAGAGGCCCGTTACAGCTCACAGCTGGCCCAGATGCAGTGCATGATCACCAACGTGGAGTCGCAGCTGGCTGAGATCCGCAGTGACCTGGAGCGGCAGAACCAGGAGTACCAGGTGCTGCTGGGCGTGCGTGCCCGGCTGGAGTGTGAGATCAACACGCACGGGGCCTGCTGGAGGGCGGGACTGCAAGTGAGTACCTGCAGGGGCCTGTTGGCTGGATGCGACCTGCAGAGCTCTGCGGGCAGCACCTAAGAGCCTTGAATTCTCAGCTAGGGGCCTGGGGGTGGTGTTTGATTCTGGTCTTGCTTATATGACCCTAGCAAGTCCCTTTAATTGGTGGGTCTCTGTGTCCCTATTGGTAAAACAGGCACTGGGTGATTTTAGATAGGGGTGCTCCCAAACAGTGCTCAGGGCCTGGGGACCAATCCCAGTGACAATTGGTTGATTGGGTGCAGGCAACAGTTCAAGGCTCAAGCTCTGTGCTCAAGGGCCATGCAGTTCCGGGAATCTTTGCCCGTGCAAGCCTCCATCCTCGACCGCCCAGCTCTCTCCTGGTGGGATCTGGTGAATTTTGAGGTGCTGAGGAATTGACAGCAGCAATGGACGGACTGTACTAACCTTTCCCTTTCTCTCAGGCTCCCAAGCACCCCTGATCGGTCATCAGCCAAGTCCAGCCTGCCCTGTCTTCCGGCAGCCACCTGTGCCCCCCAGCACAGCCCGCACCTCCTGCAGCCCCCGCCCGCTCTGTGCCCTGCCCAGGGGGCCGGTTCTGAGAGACTCTGACCCCAGAGCCAAGGTTGCTGTCTCCAACGCTTGACCTTGGCCTCTGCTCAACCCTAGCCTCAAATCCCAGTCCCCACTATCCCTGCCAAGTCATCTCCACACTCGCTCTCTGTCAAGTTCCCAAGGCTTGTGGCCAGCTCCTGCCTGGAGTGCCCAGTGTCTCCTTGTTCAGGGCGGCCTCCTGGGTCGGTCTCTTTATGGGTGTTGTTTCCATGGAGAGCCCATAAAAACAATAAAAACATATGCTGGTCAGAACAATAAAAATCATGTACTGTCTGGGCTGAACTCCCACCTTCTGATCTTGGTTGGTATCTGCTGGGCCACACGTGTGACTGCTGAACAGGTGAGTGGGCTGAGACCAGCTCTGGTTCTGCAGCACAGAGCCTGCGGCGGGGTCTTAGTGCTTCATTTTCCTGTGGTGGAGTGACTGGTGTTCCCAGACCCCTCCTACTACCCATCTGAATATGCCTCTCTGTTAGGATAGAGGCAGGGTAAGACGGTGATGGGGAACAGGAAGCCATGTGTCCAGGCGTGTGTGGGCCTTGAAAGAACAGCCAGCTAAGGTCCCAGATTTGGGACACTCCTAGGGCTGAGTTTACGCCACCTCCTTCTGGCGCAGCCTTCTACACACCCTTTGAACACAGATACCCCCCAGAGTCTCCCAGATACCCTATACCCCTCACAGCAGAGGAAAGAGTGTGTCCCTCACAGAGTCTGGCAATCCAGACACTCTTGTCCTGGGAAACCCGGTCAGTCACGTCTCCTTGGAGCCAGCATCCACCTTCTCCCTGCCCAGAATGTCATTTCTGAAGCTCCAAAGTTAAACCAGGTGGGCCAGAGTGGGCATCTAGTTACGTGACTTCTGATCAGCTTCTGATCCCGGGCCTGGCTGGGTGCGGTGGGGAGGGCACCTCATCTCCAGTGGATTCTGCTCAAAGCTCCACATTCTTTCTGAGCCCTTCCAAGCCTATCTACGGGGAGAGCTAAACAGGATCCAGGCAGCCCTGCCTGAATTAGGATTTGCTTCATTTATGTGAGCCTTTTTCCATAGCGCCAGAGGCTCTCAGCCTTACTGTAAAGGAAGTACCTGGAATGCTTTTAAAAATGAGAGACACCTGGTCTGTCCCCAGAAAACCTGATGAGGTATGGGAGTGACCAGACACTGTGGGATTTTTTTTTAATCAAAAACTTTTTTTTTGTTTGTTTGTTTTGGATCACACCTGACAGTGCTCAGGGGACCAGATGGGATGCTGGGGATTTGCATACAAGCAAGTGCCCTCCCTAACCACTGAACTGCCACTCTGGCCCTGGGCACTGCATGTTTTAAAGGCTTCCTTTGTCACTCAGGTGTGCAGCAGAGGCAAGGTCCCCTCATTAGGGGAGGAAAAGGCAGCGGGGGCCCAGGGACTCCAACAGCGATGAGGCAGGATTTAACTGATGCCTGTATTAGGCGTTTGACTATTGAAGTTTGGCCCATTTCCCAGTCCTTTTGATTCAAACATCTGAATGAATGGTTCATTTTAATTATTGAGTTGTTCGTCTCAATTAATTTACTCATGTTAGGGAAGAAAAACAGCAGGCAGGCTCAATAAGCCACAGGGCTTCCATATTGCTATGGAGAGTTACCGAGGGCTCGACATCACCCCCTTTTTGGCCTTGGGAAGGACATCTGGGCAAAAGAAAAACAGCAGCCTATCAGCGGTATCTATGGGAACTACTCGGGTGCGGGCAGGGCGTACTAACATTTAGAACATCCCAGAGACATATCAAATAACTTGTCTGTGCAACTTAAGTTGTGTTTCTCCTTGAGTTATGTTTTTCTTTGATTTTTTTTTGAACTTAAGTAGGTGGGGATTATAACGCAAGCAATGCCTATATAATCTAAAGCTTCTCCTTATTCAGGGTCTTGCCTTGGCCTGCATGCCTAAGAGCTTGACCCCAGCTAGCTGGCTTAATAAACTCCTCTTGCCTTTTGCATTACTGGCTGGTTTCTTTGTGATTCCTAAAAACTTGCGACTCGGACCCTAACACTCATATATTTAATTCCATAGAGATATTTTTGTTATCTGTTCTTTTATAATATCCAGCT
Organism: Cryptotis parvus; assembly: GCA_021461705.1. NCBI lineage: Eukaryota > Metazoa > Chordata > Mammalia > Eulipotyphla > Soricidae > Cryptotis > Cryptotis parvus. Next base: position 122,627 of record JAJIBD010023451.1, read on the forward strand.
TTCATTTCAAGGTTATAATTGTGACACTTATCTCTGAGTTTATTAAAATTTTGCACATTTGTATCTAGTTCAGGCAGACTTAGCTTATTGGGCTTTGCTATGTTTGTTAGCTTACTGAGGTGCCAGGGACCACATTCAGGGCCTCACAGATGTGAGGCATAAACTCTGCCACTTGAGTCACATGCCCCATGCTGTACAGTTATTTTTTCTTTTTTGGGTCACACCCGGCAATGCTCAGGGGTTACTCCTGGCTCTGCTCTCAGGAATTACTCCTGGTGGTGCTCGGGGGGACCATATGGGATGCTGGGGATCGAACCCCGGTTGGCTGGGTGCAAGAGCGGACACCCTCCCCACTATGCTGTCGCTCCAGCCCTTCCCGTCCTGTACTTCTGTCAAGATCTAAGTGAGAGGCGAAGCTGAAGGGCAGATGGAGAAGCTGCAGCAAGTGTCCAGAGCGTCCAGCTAAGATAATCAGTGAAGTTGACACAAAACAACAGTTTCAAAGGTGATGACCCAGTTGTAAGTCATCAGCCACATTGGTCCCCTAACTAGAGAGCTGTCGGTCTTGAAAGTTTGGAAGCCAGACATTGACTTTTTACCAGCTTTAAGAGAACTTCCAATTAAAGACGGGTTCATTGGAAGAAGTTCTCTTAGAGCGAGAGAAGTCACTGTCTGACTTCCAAAACTTCAAGATCGATGACCCTAGTTAGTGACCAATGTGGCTGATGACCTTCAGCTGCAGTCAAAGTCCGTTTACCATTTGGGAAATCCTGGGGGCCTGAGAGTGACGTCATGTTGCTCTGCCTGTGTTCTGTGAATGGAACAGAAAAGCCTGGACGGTAGCTCCATATATAAAACATGATTTACTGAACAGTTTAAGCCTACTCTTGGGACCTATTGCTCTGAAAAAAACAACATCATCAACAACAATTTTTTTTTGATTTGCAAAATACTATTGAGTTTGGATAATGCATGTGGTTCCCAGAAGCTGTGATGGAGACAGCCGGGTGTCTGAATGCTGCCAACGGCTGAATGCTGTTTCCATTCCAACCTAACATCCATTCTACAACCACGGATTAGGGCTCATTTTATTTTTACTTCAAATCCATATTGTCTACTGTCGGGGCGCTCCGCGGGGCGTCCCGACAGTGCCGGGAAGCGAGTTCCCTTCTACCTCCGGCCGGCGAGGAACGGATGAAAACTCAGGAATCCGATGCAGTTTTAAAAGGCTTTACTTATCACAGGTTCAGGCATACAAATCAGCAAAAGGAAAAGCCCGGTGCTTAGGATTCCAGGCTAGAACCCCAGCCACGTGTAGGCCAAGATGGCGACCACCATGTGTAAAGGAGAAAAAAGCTTCTAAGGGGAATGAGTGCTCACAAGGAGAGATCCCACAAAGAAGAAGGCCCGGAGAGCGGGAACCGGCTAGTTTATATCCCTGTAACTCAGACCTTCCTCCCACTGTTATGGAAAGCAGGGAGGGTCCAATGCCCTTAGGTAATCCTTCCCTGCACCTCACCTAGGGCCTTTACTATGCTAATGTTTTGAGCCGAAATCTGCCTGGGAATGCCTTTTGTAGTGTAGAGAAGGGGGTTTCTGAGATGGCATGTCTCTGTACCAAGGACTAATACTAATGCCAGTTAAATATTTCTCCAAGCCTTCACAAGTCTCTTCTACTTCATTGTAGTTTTATATTTTAGTTGTCTCTGAGTATATCAGGGAGCCATGCTTGTTTGCTTGGAAGCAAACAGCATTTCTCTCTGGTCTAATTACTTAGGGGTCCAGCGTGGCCAGGCTAATATGCTGGTAAGATCTAGCTAGTCCCACGATGATTGTGGTAGCATGGGAGAATATTTATACCAGCTAGTACAGCATACATGGTCGGATAAACTGCCACATTTAGACTACCCCCTTATCTACAGAGTGATTTGCGGGAGGCACTCCAGAGCAGATGCAGCGGCCCTTAGGAGTCCTGCAACAGTCTACGGTAGCAGATTATGCATATTGTATAATATCAAGCTGTGTTTTCTGTGGCTGTTTTCCTACCACTATCACGGAGAAGAATTAAGTTCACTGGGGCCAGAGAGACAGTACATGACTTGTATGGAGCTGACTTGGTTCAATCCCAGGTGCACCCCTAGTCCTCTGAACATTGCTGGGTGCAGTTCTGAGGGCCCCTGAGCACCCCAGGGGAGCCTGGGTAGTTCATGGCACGTCAGGGCTGAGCAGGGCAGCATACTAGGGCCCTTGCACTGAACCCAGGGTGGTGTTGGATGAGAATTACTGAGGGGCCACGGGGCCTCCTGTTCACTACTTAGGAGGCTCCTCTCTGTAAAGGAACCTCAACATAAAAAATTAATTAAAATATATACGTAGACATGTTTATTGCAGCACTTAGCGCATTAGTCAGGATATGGAAACAAACCAAATGTCAACGAGCTATGGTGCAAATATACATAGTGGACTATGTTGTATATAATAAATGCACAATATGTATTATAAACATAATTTTATAAAGCTATTAGAAAATACAAAATGTTGCAGTTCACTACAACTTGGATGGAAGTGAAGAGTATCATGGGTAAAGAGACAAAATTAGGGGAAAAGGACGAAGAGAGGATGATTTTACTCAACAAAACAGGAAAATAAACAGTTGGATGAAACTCAGATGACCAAGCCAGAGTGGGAGCGGAGCGAAAGATGAAGCAACTGACATTTCTACAAACATTTGAAAAGCAAGATCAGCCCTTTCACAGGAGCATTATAGTGAGAAGATTAGTGAGAGGAAAAAAGTGTCCATGGAACATGCGTGTTTTAGCCACGAGGGCTGGATGCCCCCAGTCCCTCAGGCAGCACCAACACCCCTGGGCTTGTTCGGTGATATGTAAGGAATGCCCAAGGTTCCTGTACTCGAGACAGTGGCTGTTTCCAGGGCTTCAGTGGGTCAACTAGTAGGTGAGCCTATTCCGCCTGTCCCATACCTGCCTGCCCAACTGAGGCCTCGTCCAACCTCAAGGGGGTAGTCCTAGGTCAGGCTCTTCTCACGGCCTGTCCAACCTCAGACATGTGAGGCACTCATTTATCCCTCAACAACGTAAAATACGCAGATGACGAGAGGCGGTTCAGGAGATGGCCACTTACAGACCACCATTCTTCAACCTCATTCAGTTATAACTGCCTGGTCCATATGTCAGCAGGGATAACCAAGGCAGACCAGGGGGTTTCAATCTTTCCATCCCTGCAGATCGCATGGCTCTGTGGCCTGAACCTGCCTGATGGTGCCTGTCATGACATAGATCTCCCTTTTCCAAGTGTGGGGTCCCTCCTATCATCCTCAGGAGAGCCCTTGGTTCCTGGACTTCCTGCCCGTCTGCAGCGTGCTCTTTCCCCTGACCCAAACTCTTTCTTCCTTGGGGTAGGTACAGCGTGAAGAAGGCAATCACATGGTTGCTTGCCTGTCCCTGGGGATTTATTTATACATCTGCCAGTTGGGCTGTAGCTTCAGTCACCCACACATTTCCTTCTTAAGGGGCCTATACTGCCCACTTGCTTGTTAAATGCAGGGGACTTTCTCAGGGTGGCGACTAGAGAGAGGGGCGCAATGGTGGTGTCCTGACAGCCCCACCCGGGTAATGAGGGCCCAGGCCTGGAGCAGAAGCTTTGAAGCTGTGTCCAGAAGCTTTCCCCAGGGGAAAACAATGATAGGACCCCAGAGTCCTGCATTCACCAAATGACACGCTTGGTCCCTTTTACGAGGAAAGGGAACTCCCTTGTTGGAAACCAAATTACAAATTAATTAGCAGCTTCCCTGTGGGGCTGAGGAGCCTCATCAACAATCCCCCTGCCGACTTTCTAGAGTGAACCCCCCCCCTATTTGACTATAAAAGGCCCCTGCGCCAGCCGTCCAGGCAGATACTGGGCCTCCAGGGAGCTGCACGGAGGAGAAAGACCTACCCAGCATGCCATCCAGCTGCTCCCCAGCCTCCGCCAAGTGCTGTCCCCGGCCTTCCTCCGCCTGCTCTAGCAGCCTGAGCTTCCGGCCCGAGCTGTGCCTGGGCTACGTCTGCCAGCCCATGGCATGCGTGCCTTCCATCTGCATGCCCCCACCTACCGCCAGGCCAGCTGCCTCCCTAAGACCTACCTCTCCAGCTGCTGCCGGCCCGCCAGCTGTCGGCCCACCAGCGCCATGGGGACCTGCAGCTGGGTGTGTGGGGACCTTTAACAGCAGTGAGAAGGAGACCATGCAGATCCTCAATGACCGTCTGGCCAACTACCTAGAAAAGTGCGGCAGCTGGAGCAGGAGAACGCCACCCTGGAGAGCAAGATCCAAGAGGCCTGCCAGTCCCAGGTGCCCACCATGTGTCCTGACTACCAGTCCTTTTCAGGACCATCGAGGAGCTACAGCAGAAGGTGAGGATAGGCTGTTGGTGCATTTGTGGGCCGGGCAGCTGGTGTGAATTTCCCTGAGCAGAGCCGTGAGGTCCAGGGAGAAGACACTTCCCTAGGGCGCTTTGGGTTGACATATCATTTGAGCTTTCGGCCAGATCCCTTGGTGGGGAAAGAGGCCTGGGATCTCCCAGTATCTGCTCTGCTGTTGACTCACTGCGTGCCTTGGAGAGCCACTTGTCTTCCCTAAGCCTCAGTTTCTCATCTGTACAATGGGCACAGTAAATGGTCCCTACTGAGAGGCTCTTAGTTGGGTTCTTATGGTTGCTTCAGGCATGGACTTGCCCAGCTCAGCACCGGCTCAAGGAACTGCAGTCAGCTACACTCAAAAACCCTGTGACTAACTTTTGGCCAAACATGGGTCTTTCCTTTCATGCTGGGCACAGCATCCAAAATGGAGTATTTGGGTTGAGGGAAGCCTAGGGGGCTTTAAGATCTCTGTCTCAAATGTGAGGGACCAGCATGCCCCAAATATCCCCCTTTATGCATGGGAAGTGAGGTTCTACAGGAGCGGTGAACCCCACCTGGCCACCACTTCCCCAGTGGGACCTACACTCTGCTCTCACCTTGGACTCACCCCACCCCTCCACTGTGTGTTTCCGCTCCCAGGTTCTGTGCACCAAGGCAGAGAATGCCCGGATGGTTGTGCACATCGACAACGCCAAGTTGGCTGCTGATGACTTCAGGACCAAGTGAGTGGCCCCAGGGAAGGGACATCATGTCTCCAGGCACATCTGGGGGACAGGGGTCAGCATTTCATTAGCTTCTCAGGGATGACCCATTGAGTGTGACCCGGGGAACAGGGACAGCCCGTCTTCAGGCACATCTTGGGGTGGGGGGGAAGAGCATCATTTTATTACTTTTCAGGGATGACCTGATACTAGCAATGCCAGGTGGGGTCTGCATTCCTCCCTTTTCCCCACTTGGTTGCTGACCCCATCCCTGCCCAGGTATGAACGGAGGCGGCCATGCGGCAGCTGGTGGAAGCCGACACCAATGGCTTGCGGAGGGTCCTGGACGAGCTGACCCTGTGCAAGGCCGACCTGGAGGCCCAGGTGGAGTCCCTGAAGGAGGAGCTGCTCTGCCTCAAGAAGAACCACGAGGAGGTGAGTTCCGAGGTCAAGTGGAGGCTGAGCGGGAGGGACGGTGGGGCTTACATGCACTCCTGGCTGCTCGCCAGCTGTCCGGGCCTGTCCAAGGGACATTAGCTGCCTTTCGGGGCCTGATCTGGTACTGCCAAAGGCTGCAAGGTGGCCTTCACCCTGCTTCTGAGGGCTACCCGCTGGCTTCTGGGGGTCCTTGGCAGTGTCCTGTCTGTCCCGGGGGACACATGACAGAATGGCCTGAACAGGGTGGCCTGTGTGTCTAGAGAGTGGTACCTCAGTGATTTTTTTTCTCCACCCCCTGCTTCTTTTATTCACTAAAACAAAACATTTAAATTTTAGCTCTATTTAAATAATCTTTATTTTAATTTTATTTTTTTTAATTGAATCGCCTTGAGATAGACTATTATGAACATGCTTCTTTTTGGTTTTGGGCCACACCCGCAAAGCTCCTGGGTTACTCCTGGCTCTGCACTCAGAAATTACTCCTGACGGTGCTCAGAACACCATGTGAGATGCCGGGGATCGAACTTGGGTTGGCAGTGTGCAGGACAAACACTCTACTCACTGTGCTATCGCTCCAGCTCCTCTGTAGTTAACTTCTGAAACACATCATCCAAAGCCAGTGGATTTTAACTGGCTAAACGCCTGATTTTTAACTTGGCTCTGGCAGGTCATGGCAGGAAATGAGCTCCCCTCTCTCTATTAACACCCCAACACACACCTATGTGGGAAGGACCCACTCGAGCTATGACACTTCCTCTTCCCTGGCTTGACTTGCAATCATTTAACTTATTTTGGATCATACCTAGTGGTGCTCAAAGATTACTCCTGGCTCTGTGCTCAGGGATTACTCTTGGTGAGGCTTGAAGGCCTTTTCAAAGTGCCAGAGATAGAACTGGGGTTGTCCTTGTGAGGAAAGTGCTTACCTGTGCCATCTCTCTGGGCCGTGGGACAGGGCCGAGGAGGTGCCCGCCATTCTGGATGTGTTTCCTTCAGTGTAAAATCACAGCCAGTTGCCAGCTGCTCCCCATGCCCGGAGGCCCCTGACTCAGTCCATAGAGATCTGGGAACTCCACCAAGAAGTCGCTAATGAGGCACGATCAGCCTCTGTAACAACTTTCTCCGTTTGGCAGCCAAGCCTGCTCCTAGCCAGGCCTTGGATTTGGGGAAGCCAGGCCCTGCTGTCTGGCGGAAGGCTGACAAAGTCAATAGCTGGGCTTGGCTTTTCCGGGTTAGCCCATTGTGCCAACCAATTCAGCTTCTGCCAAGGGGACAGGACTCACCCACCCAACATGCAGTGTCCGAATGGAGCAGGGAGACCTCAGGACCCTGCAGAATGGACAGAACCCAAACATAAACACCTTAACCTGGGCGCTTCCATTTCTCACACCTCTCTGGTGGGGTGAGTTGGGGTTTCGTGTTCTCCCACTTGCCTGGGACTCTCATGCCTTTCAGGAAGTCGGGCGCCCGCTGCCAGCTTGGGGACCGCCTTAACATCGAGGTGGATGCCGCACCCCCGTGGACCTGAACAGGATGCTGGAGGAGATGCGGTGTCAGTATGAGACCATGGTGGAGAGCAACCACCGGGACGTGGAGGAGTGGTTCAACATGCAGGTGGGTCTCCCTGGGGGACTGGGTGAGCGGGGGCAGCGGCCTGGGGTCCCATAAAGGCACCAGCTACCCCCATCCCAATCCCGGTCAGATGGAGGAGCTGAACCAGCAGGTGGCCTCGAGCTCGGAGCAGCTGCAGAGCTACCAGTCCGACATCATCGACCTACGACGCACCGTCAACACTCTGGAGATTGAGCTGCAGGCCCAGCACAGCCTGGTGAGGGACATGGGGTGGCAGCTCCCAGCTCTGCCTCTCATAGGGAGGGCAGGGAGGAAGCGGGGGGGGGGCCTGAGGCAGCCACGCCCCTACTCCCCAGCTTTAGCTCCCGGAACCCCCTCTGTCTGCTCAGCTTGTGTGTGGGTGAACCTGTATGTCTTTGCCCTGTTCTGGGCATCCATGCCAGGTTCCTCCCTAGATGATCTGTCCCGTCTCTCTTTTTTTTTTTTGGTTTGAGTTTTAGGGCTATTCTCGGTTGTACTCAGGGCTCACTCCTGGCTCTGTGTTCAGGGATCACTCCTGGTAGGGCTTGGGGGTCGTATCTTGTGCCGAGACCCAACCAGGGTTGGCTACATGTGAGACAGGCCTTAATTCCTGAGCTATCTCTCCAGCCCTGGACCTGTCTCTGTAAGTGCCCCTGGGGTCTGGATTTTTTTTTTTTTGTGAACACACCCAGCAATGCTCAGGGATTATTCCTGGCTGCACACACAGAAATTACTCCTGGCAGTGCTCAGGGGACAATATGGGATGCCCAAGATTGAACTGGGCTGGCTGCATGCAAGGCAAATGCCCTACCCGCTGGACTATCGCTCTGGCCCTGGGCCTGGATGTTTTACAAGACTCCTCCCCGGGGCTCAATAGCTAGTCTTGGTGACCACTGTTCTGACAAGGCCATTGGGGATGGACACCAGGACCTGCACCTCCCAAGCTTGAGGTTAAAGGTGGAACAGGGCATTCATAACCTCTCGGGCCTGGGTTCAAACCCTGCTTTTGCTCTCTGACCAACTATTGATGCTTTGCACAAGTCACTAAACCTTTCTGGGCCTTAGTTTCCCCAGTGATTTGGGTGTAAGGGGCCTCTCTTCTCAAAAGAGCATCTTGGCTTAAGCTCCTTTTTGGCTTTTTCTTTTTCTCTTTTTGGCTTTTTGGGCCACACCAGGCTATACTCTGGGATCATTCCAGCAGTGCTTGGGGGATCATTTGGATCTAACCTGGGTCAGGCACTTGAGCCAAGTGCCCTACCCGCTGTGCGGTCTCCCCAGCCCCTTCTCGCTGCTTTCTGAACCCGATCATGTTCCCTTGCTCGCTGTTCTCAGTAACCTTGTTTCTCCTGCATCGCAGAGGGACTCCCTGGAAAACACGCTGACCGAGACCGAGGCCCGCTACAGCTCACAGGCTGGGCCAGATGCAGTGCATGATCACCAACGTGGAGGCGCAGCTGGCCGACATCCGCTGCGACCTGGAGCGGCAGAACCTGGAGTACAAGGTGCTGCTGGACGCCAAGGCACGGCTGGAGTGTGAGATCAACACGTACCGGGGCCTGCTGGAGAGCGAGGACAGCAAGTAGGTGGCTGTGGCGGAGCATGGCAGACCTAGGCAGGGCTGGGGGGGTGTTTGCAAACCGGTCTCCCTCAGAAGACAGAAGAACACCGCCCTGGTGAAGGTGCTGGGGAGCAGGTATGGTCAAGGACAGCTGGGCAGGTAGTCATGGTGCCGTCCCTAGCCCAGGCCACTGGACATGGCTGAGTTTTGCTCCAAGTCCACCGATGCCTCTCCTGTGTTCATTCTGTGCCAGCCCCAGCGGGAGGCAGATGGTGGCAAGGCATTAGCTTTCATGCTGTTTCCTTCGGGTATGGGAGCCCTGAAGATTGTCAGCTGGCGCTCAGACAGGCAGGCGAGGAGAGGCGAGGCGGCAGGTCCCGGCCCTTGGCAGGCTCATAGGAAGGCAGGTTGAGGGCGGATGAAGGGTCTGTTTCAGCCCATCCCTGAGACCCGTGACCGACTGCAGGGGTGGGAGGAATTCCTATTTATTTATTCATTCATTTATTTTTTTTTTGAGGAGCGAGTAAGATTGGCTTAAATGCCTGTCTCCAGCACTAGACGGTCAACACGCAGTATTCGGAGACAATAGAAGGTGTCCCATGTTGTAGGTGCTCATGGAACCCATTTCCGTGGGAGTCAGTGACAGGAAGGAGGTGCGGGTGGATGCAGGAAGGATGGAGTGGATGGAGGAGGGAAGCTGGGCAGGAGGTTACGGCTGTGGTTGGGGTCAGTTGAGGAAGGAAGGGTCTGAGTCAGGACAGTGGAGACCTGGTAGCTCTCTGGTAGTGACCGCCTGAAGGCTCCTTCCTTCCTTCCCTCCTTCCTTCCTTCCTTCCTTCCTTCCTTCCTTCCTTCCTTCCTTCCTCCTCCTCCCTCCCTCCCTCCCTCCCTCCCTCCCTCCCTCCTTCTCCTTCCTCCCTCTCCCTCCTCCCTCCTCCCTCCCTCCCTCCTCCCTCCTCCCTTCTCTCTCCCTCCTCCCTTCCTTCCTCCTTCCCTCCCTTCCTCGCTCCCTCCTCCTCCTTCCCTCCCTTCCTCTCTCCCTCCCTCCCCTCTCTCCCTCCCCGCTCCCTCCCTCCCTTTTCCCTTCCTCCCTCCTTTCCTCCCTTCCTCTCTCCCTCCCTCCCTTCCTTCCTTCTTTCTTTCTTCTTCTCTCAGGGGTCACTCCCTTTCATGCTTGGGAGACCCTGCAGTGCCGGAGAGATTGAACTCAGGTCTCCTGTGTGCCGAGCATATGTTTGCCCTTAGAGCTCTCTCCTCCTGGTCTGGGGCAGTGTCTTATTCTCCGGTTAGTCTGCACTTTTTTGTCCTTTGGGATCTTGTCTTGAAAACATCAGTGTTGTTAATATAGCACACACAGTGATAGGTCACGTGGGGCTAGGGAGTGGGGAGTGGGGGACCCAGTTCTTGCCCAGTACGATGGTGCTGCTCCATTCTGGCGTGAGAGGAGCAGGCCCAGCGTGCTGAGTGACTGTTATGGGGGAGCCTGGAATCTGAATTTTTTTGAATGTTGAATTTTCCTGATTTTAAAAGTATCTTTGACAACAGCAAAAGGAGTGTGAGGGTCAGGGAGTCACATCTGGGTGGGGGCAGAGACCTGGTCCTTGGGCTGCCTGTTTGCGCTGGGCTCCACCCCTGTCCCAGCTGCTGGCTTTGGGTTAGAGGCACTCTGTCAGCCTGTATTCCTATATCCCTTTCGCACTCATCAATGAGTTCTTACTCACCACATTCTTTTTGTTTTGTCTTGGGGCCACCCCTCCAATACTCAGGGGCTGCTCTTGGTTTAGCTCTGACGTTAATTCCAACAGTGCTCAGTGGATCAAACTCAGGCCTCCAGCTTACAAAGCAAGTGCCAGCACTCGGTGTCCCTTCCCCACATCCTCACCAAGTACCTGTTCTGTGTGTGCCAGGGTGGAGGGTGCACACGTGCACACATACATGCACATACACAAACGCGCACACACACACGCACACATGTGCCCATGCACGCAGGCGCATACACATACATGCACATACACAAGCGCGTGCACACACACACGCACACATGTGCCCATGCACGCAGGCTCGCACACACACACACACACACACACACACACACACACACACCAGCTAGACTCCAGGCCTGTGGGGAGAGGCGAGGTCCCTTGCCCTCTATGGGGGATTTGATGTGGAGGGAAGCAGGAAGCTTTTCTTCACCTTGAATAGGTGGAGCCATGGAAGGCTCTAGGCTGGGGAAGGGCATGCTTTGGTTTCTAGAAGATCTCTCGGATCTCAGAGTTGGTGCTAGGCAGGTTAGAACGGTCTGGTGGGGGTGGGGGGCCCTGCTAGATGGCATCGGGGCCTGGGAAGGTGGGTGAAGATGGTGCCGTGGGGTGACCCGCCAGATACCGGGATGAGAAGTGATGCCCGAGTGGCCCTTTCCGCTAACCCCATCCTGTGTCTTTCTCCTCAGGTTGCCCTGTAACCCGTGCTCCGCCCCGTCCGGGGCCCCGTGCGCCCCTTCCCCTGCGTGCCGCTGCACTGTCCTAGTCCCCTGCATGCCCTGCCCCCAGGGCCGCTACTGAAACCCCGCAGGACTGGAGCATGCCCGAGGGGCCGGTGCTGGACCGTATGGCTGCCTCACTGACCCCAGTGTGTGGGCTGCCCAGTCCTGGGGGCCCGCGCCAGGAGGAGGAGCCTGGGGGTAACTGGATGAGGCCCGACTGCAGTGTGCTCCGCGGCAGCAGGGGGCGCCCTAGCCCCCATCTATCGGAAGCTGCTCCTCGATTTCCCAGGCCACCTTGTTCTCTGCGGGAGCTTCTGTCTCTGTTGCGTGGAAGGACCTGGTGTTGATTTGACTAAGTGAATAAAAGCCTCACTCAGTGGCCCCAGAGACTAGTCTTTCTCTAGTAGGCTGCTGCGCCACACGCCCAGAGCCACTCGATTGGGGTCTGGGAGAAATGTGGCCAAATTCTGTGCTTCTACCAGAGGCCCCCACGGCTTCCATGGAGCTTGCCTGGCCGCTATTGGCTTAAAAAATGGGCAACTATGTAAACCAGAGATTTGGTCCAGAGCCAAGTAATAAAATAATAAAGAGAAGGAGGGAGATAATTATGCTAGAAGCCAAGGCCAGACAACTGTAATTGAGAATAATTCAGTTATCACCCCACCCTGCACCTCATTCCAGTTAGTACAATGGCATCATTCATCCCCAGTTTCACTGACTCCCTGCTAAGCACCGGCTCTGCATTTGGGGCTGGCTGAGCCAGGCCACAGCTCTCTGGTCGCTTCCTTAACAATGTTCCGTTTAACCTCATGCTGTCCCTCCAACCTACAAAAAAGGTGCCATTATAAAGCTATCCTTTATAAATGAGGTATCTGAGGTCCAGAGAGGATAAGAAACTTGCCCAAGGAGCACAACTTTGGAAGTGGTGAACCCAGGACTCAAAGTTAGGCCCCAGGTTTCAGCAATGCTAAGAACATTCACATTCCAACGCCTTCTGCTGGGGATACGGAGCCGTGCAAGTGACCCCAAGCCCCTGGACACATGTCAGTAGAGGGGAGTGGAGTGAACGTGTGGCCTCAGCCCTTCTCAGTCAGGTCACCTAACACCCTCATTACTGCCACTTACCCATCCCTGGGACACACCCTGGACCTTCTGGGTGTGCTTTAGGGCAGTTTTACCAACCTCAGTGTTACACAACTGTAACAGCAGTTTTACACAACTGCCCTGTGGGCCCATCGGGTACAGGTCGGTTTTGGGGGTACAAATGGAGTATGGAGAGAGGCTGAGTCAGGGGCCGAAGGGACCGGCAAGAACAAAGGTTTCACTCCACCACTGCAGTGGTTCTTATGTGGCCCCTGGGGTAGAGTAGGCAGAGGGATGGTGTGGGGGAGGAGGGTAGCGCTGGGGTAGGGGGGAGGCTCTGGTGCTTGGGAAGCAGAGACTTGTCCAGGGACTCTGAGGGGCCGGTGGGGAGCAGCAGGGGCATACAGAAGACATGTGGGAACGAAGACCAAAGGGTTTGGGGGGTGTCTGAATATGGAAGGGCCCTCGGCTCCCTACAAAGAACCTGACTCCTGGCTCCAAGGGCTGCTACAGCAGTTGCACCGAGGATGACCTGAGTAGAGCAGAATTCGAGGAGGTTCCCCAAGGAGGGGTAAACACGGTGGCGAGGCAGTGGGGAGGAAACAGAGGGCTAGTGTGTGGTAACAGGGACCCACCCAGCGCTGGTTCTGGGGATGAAAAAGGGAATGAAGGAGCGTGTGGGGGTAGGGGTTAGCTCTACATCGGCAGTGGCAGAGAGAGGAGAGAGTCAAGAACAGGAAGCTCGAGTCCTTTTCTGAACGTTGTGCTCCAGATCCACAGTTTTCCCTTTCTGGGGGGCAGGGGGTTTGCTTAGGGATCTGCATGTGCCAAGAAAGGCTAGGGATGGTCAGGGCCCAAAACTGTCCTGTAGGCCCATAGGAAGTGACCACACCCTGCCAGCCTGCTGGGAGGTTGCTTGACCCAGGGAGGGGGCGCTCCAGCAACCTGCCTTAATGACCTGCTTTAATAACGGAGTGCAAACCAGCGTCCTTCTCAGCGACCATTCCTGTGTAGCGTTTGTATTTACTGGGCTCAGCCTGGTAAATGTCCTACAGAGAGCAGAACTGAATCTTTGATCTCTGGTGCCTGGTCTGCTCCAGACAACCTGACAACCATGACAGGTGGCTCTTCACTTGAAATGGAATCCACAGGACTAAAATGGCAGCATGGAGCCACGTTTAAGCACTGAGACCCTACCTGTGGCTCATGGTCCCATCCTAGACAGTAAGCATAGAGACTGTTGGCATCATGGCTCTGTGGGCTGGGGCTGTGCTGTCAGAATCACATGGAGCTTCGCAAGGACCTGGCCCAGCCTCTTTCCTGTGCAGACAAGAGCCTCAGGCCCAGGGGCCTGGAAAGATTTTTCACAGACACACAGCCGGCAGGTGGGAGCTGCAGCCAAGCTTAGCAGGTCTCTGAGCTCTCTATTCATTCTCCAGGTTGATTATTATTTTAGGCAGGTACGTGTCTCCCCTTTGCCCTTCTTCCTTGTCTCTAAGAATAGACTCTTTTCTCTGAGAGGTTGGAACTCTTTCCTGGGACTATATAGTTCCCCTGTTGAAAACAACTAGCAGCTGCCAGATTCAAGATGTCCTCATCCTTGGAAGAGGAGCCGGCACCTCAGAGCTGTTAGCCATCCTGGACCCTTCGGGATTTCTACAGGTTCCTGTGCTCAGCAATCACGGTTCAATCCAACTTGTGGCGTTATTCCTCCCACAACTGTGTGTTATTCTGTTTTGCCAAGACTTGTCTGACCACCTCCCTGCCCCCTCCCTCCCTCCAATGTCTAGTCAAACTTTCTAGATGAAACTAAGTCCCAGGTCTGGGACATTGTGTACTTGTCCTGGACATGTGTGGCTGCCATTTTTCTTGGTGGATGGCTCCAGATGGGCAAAGGGTTTGCTATGGGAAGTATTTCTAGCCATCAGCACCAGGACCTCCAGGAAACTGGGACTAGTGCATTAATCCGAGGATCCTCCTATCAAGGCATTTGGATTTAATTGGTTCTTGTTTATAGGAAAACCGAGGCATTCTAAAGCAATAAAGGCTCAAGCTTATTTGATGTTTGGGAGAAACTCCCACAGATCCAGGATCCTTCCTTGTTGGGGACTGGGAAAGACAGGACAGTGTTTCAGAGACTTTCACAGGGCGTCTTTTTGGGCCTCAGCGCCCTAAGCCATTCGTGTGTGTGTGTGTGTGTGTGTGTGTGTGTGTGTGTGTGTGTGTGTGTGTGTTGTTCAGGGAGGTTCAGCTAGAGGGCAATGGTGAGCGAGAACTCTGGCAAGGGGTGAGACTTCCTGGGAGGAGGATTGTGTCTTTTGTTCTCTGTTCTATGGGGCAAACTTTCATAGCCAGATCAAAGAAGAATGTGGCAGGTGATAGTATATGAATACAAGAAAGGACCTCAATTTTATCTTAAGATATTTGATCTTTGCTTTTTATTTTTTAAACAATTATCAAGATAAAAATGTTTATTTCCAAATAGTCCTCTTTCTACCCCACAAATCAGTAATCAATTTTCCCATGCACGTCTTGCCCAAACAAACAGAAGTGATCAGAGCTTTGGGTTGGCAGCACCTGGACCGGACCACCCTCCCCACCCCCACCCCCACCACCTACTTCCGGCCCTCTGTGCACCCCAATCTCCTTCTCTTTGGAAGCAAGCTTGGTTCCCCTTCATCACAGGGTTATGCGGACAATTTGGGTTCATGCATCTCATTGTGGCTGGCAGGTTATAAGTACTCCAGAAATGTTGCTGTAGGAAATCTGCTTTGGCAACAAGCCTCTGTCTTCTGCTTGCTTCCAATGACGGTGGCAGCAATGTCCAATGCCATTGCTGTGTCCAATGTCACTTTTCTGAGGCTCTAGAAGCCCAGGGTCCAGTAAAGAAGAGTTTCTGCAGTGAGCGAGATGGCATCCTGGCTTCTCATAGACACTCTGCTCTGCTCCTAGGTTAGAACATGCAAATAGATTGTTATGGGCCACAGAACCTTGGTCGTGTGTGCAGTCCCGGGTTTGTGGCCGAGCTCAAGGGCCCACCTGGAGGATGCTCTCTCTCTCGCCCCAGCCCTCTGGTTCCCCAATCTAGGATCCTCTGGTATGTCTACAGTGGCTGGTCTGTGCAGAACAGGGGTCTGCAACCCAGAAACTCAGCTTATTCCTTCCCAGAAGGAGAGAAGACCAAATTTATGATCCATCAAGGCCCGTGTCATATGGCCACCATAAACCCCAATTCTCAGGGTTTGGAGAGCTTTTGGGTTGGCAATTATGAAGAGGCTTTAGGAGAGTGGATACAGATGCACTGAATCCATCCCATCTAGGTTCCAAGGTCCCCTTCGTCTGGTTGGTATTCATGCCCTTTATCATCTTCTGCCTAATCAAACAGCAAATGCAGCTTACATGCCTGCTTTCTAGGAGTCAATTCAGCAGAGACCCTGGGACCCAAAGGTCCCTGGGATCCCTGAGGCAAAGCAGGTACATCAGAACTATAGTTGACAACCAGGACTCGAACTCTGCCATGGGTATGGATAAGGTGGAAGTGATATAGGAAGATGTGTAAAATAGGGCTAACATCAAGAAAGGGGTTAAAGGTGGCAGAGGTTTATCTAACTGAATCAAAGGAATGTAAACTACAGGCCCTTCCAGTTTAGGGTAAGCAGTGGGTAGTTATGGCAACCACCGGGCGCTGCATCAGAGGGTTAGAGGCGGCAGAGTTGGGAGGTGGGGGATAAAGAAACAGATATTGCAGTACAGGTTTTAAAAAAAAAGTAAATCTGAGCAACACGTTTCTTAACAGAGTACACATTCATAATGTTTAGGAGTTATTTGCCGTATCAGAAGTGGAGGGGAGGAGTGCCAGGTGTATGAGTTAATTGAGTTGATTATTTTAACTGTCACCTGCTAAAATGGTCAGCAGTTCAGATAGGTCACGGGATGGCTGGGGATGAGAGCCAGCAGGAGATGAAAGGAAGCCCCCAGCCAGATGAAGCTCTTTGCCCTTCACCTACGCCCAGGCAGGTGGCTGGACAGCGCAGAGTTTTACCCATACACCTGTGACTGTGGTCAGAGGGACAGGAAAGCCAAGGGGACAGGAACCTGCCTAGGACAGTCCTAGGGAGCCCAGCTGCAGGCTACAGAGCAGTGAGCTCCTGTAAGGGGGCTCAAGGTGGCAGGCTTCCAGCTGCAGGTCCCGGACCAGACACTGGACAGAGACCGGCAGAGGGACAAGATGGGGTCATCGTACACTGGAGCAGAATGTGAGAGACAGGACAAGGACATTGTAATCTGGACCGGGCATTAAGGGACAGGGTGAGTGACATCACACAGGGGTGAAAGGAGGGCCTAGACATTGGGGAGGGACCTGGGCCCATTGACTTCAACTATAGAATAAGCTTCAACTTTTGTCAGCATCTCAGTTTTGCATATGCAAATCTTTCATCAAATTCTCAAGAACCCATGAGCTCAATACTTGTAAGGTTTGCTTGGGAACAAATGGAGACAGCTGATGAGAGAGTGACATTCAGAATCAAAGATTACCTTATCCTCCCAACCTCCCCACAGTGTGAAAGACAGGACTTGTGGTCCATCAGGCACCAGGAAGCCATCAGGAATGCCAGGAAGCATCCCATATGCTTCCTCATACCACCCTCTGCAGGTAACAGAGGCCAGGCAAGTGCACTGGGTCCACTGGGTCTCTGTTCCCGTCCAAGACAATTTAAAATCCTGCTTAGCCTCTCTCAGGGCAGGGCTGATTAGGGTCTGCCGGGAGTGCACCCCAATAAACTCCTATTTCCTCACTTTACTTGTCTCTGTCCCACTGTCTGCTCTGGGTGAGGTCAGCGACCTATCAAGAATAAATCCATTTCCACGCATCTCCACTGGGGCAGTCTCGTGGGGCAGAGCCTTCACCATAAGGACAAAGGAACACTACGTGGAACCAGTTAGGACATCCTCAGACACTCAGGTGTGGCAGACAATTGTTCAAGGTGTGGAAAGCCGCACATCTGGGGTGAGAATGAGAAAGTAAAGGAAAAGACAGATGTGGTTTTCTAGACAGTGTTTTCTTTGCCCCCTCCAGGCCCCTCCAGGGCAAGAGGAAGAAGGAAA
>JAJIBD010023451.1:145000-283388 GCA_021461705.1 Cryptotis parvus
TGCATCCCCCCCCTATGGACCATATGGAGCTGCCCGGGCCTGAGGTTCCCCCATGTGCCTGTCAGCCACGGTGGCACATGCCAATCGGGTGCGTGTGGGGTCCACGCCCCTGGGCCGACCCAGCTGCTGTGTGCCTACCAGTTGCAACACGGCCTGTCCCTGCCAGGGACCTGCAACATCCCTGGCAATATTGGCAGCTGTGGGCCCCTACGGTGAAGGTGCCCTGAGCGGTCACGAGAAGGTGACCATGCAGTTCCTGAATGACCGGCTGGCCAACTACCTGGAGAAGGTGCGGCAGCTGGAGGCGGAGAACGCGGAGCTGGAGACCAAGATCCAGGAGTGGAGCAAGTGCCATGAGTCCACGCTGTGTCCCGACTACCAGAGCTACTTCCGCACCGTGGAGGAGCTCCAGCAGAAGGTGAGCTCTGGGGAGCTGGATCTGAGGAAGCAGAGGGCATGGAGCCCTGAAGGTCAATCAGCTTTGGGTCTTGGTGTCTCTTGAGGGAGAGTAAGTCGCATAAATGTTCTGTTTCCCCAGATCCTGTGCAGTAAGGCTGAGAATGCCAGGCTGATTATCCAAATCGACAATGCCAAGCTGGCGGCTGATGACTTCAGAATCAAGTGAGTAGCTTTGAAGTACGACACTTTCCTCTGTCCTACATCTCAGGCGCCATATGCTTGCTGAGTGCATGGATAGCTCTTCTGATTTTCTTTCCTTCCTAAATTCCCCTTTCTTCCCCAAATTGTTTGCTACAACTCCACCAAATAGAAAGAAGAGAGAAAGTTGGTGAAATCAAGCAGGGTGGGTGCTGCTGTAAGTTCTTCATTTATCTTTCTAAAACAGTTGTAACAAAGCAGTCTGGGTTCACTCATCAGGAGCATAATATAGTAGCTCCAGAATAAACTGAGTGAGTACACGCGGATTTTCTACGAGGCAGGGAGTCACCTAACTATAAGTTAATGTCCAGTTTCTCCCTTGACTTGGGTGTTTCCACGATAGACAGACAAGAGATGAAAATGAGCCCAATACCAAGACAGAGAGCAGATCTGGGAGCAGAACCCAAGATGGCCTCCTTAGCCGAGAGCTCTCACGGTGCCATGAACACTGGGGTACTCATGCTTCAATAAGTCTCTTTACCTCTCTGATCCAACGTTGTCTCCACACTTACCAATTAATTGATCTTTGCCATGACTGTGTCATTGAGCCATGAACAGTTAGTTGCACAGAGGGGCTGTGTGTCTGCTTCATTGGAAAACCAGCTCTGAGCTCAGTGAACCTGGGAGATTGGGGAGGGTGAAGGAGGGTCAGGATCAGAAGTGCAGAGTAGGGCTGGCCACAACAATGCTGACCCCGTGCTTCCCTGCTGAAGGTTTGAGAGTGAGCACGCGCTGCGCCAGATGGTGGAGGCGGACATGTGTGGCATGCACAAGCTGCTGGACGACTTGAGCCTGGCCAAGGCCGACCTGGAGGCCCAGCAGGAGTCCCTGAAGGAGGAGCAGCTCAGCCTCAAGCAGAACCATGAGAATGTGGGTCCCGGGGCCCCGGGGGGGGATGCAGAAAGGGGGAGCCTCTCTCACCTGGGCTCACTTGGTGTTGGGACACGGAGGTGATCTGGGTCTGGGCATGGGCTGGTCTGTGGGGTGCGGTGGGGGGGCTGTTTACCCCTTAGGGTTACCGTGTGACTTTGGAAAGGTTCCTATGAGGGTATTTTCTCATGGTCTTGAGCCAGATTCTGCCCACCAGGGGTGCGTGTGGGGCTGCTCCCAGACACTGCTGATCACAGAGGGGTTCTGGGGGCACTTGCTCTGTCCAAAGCCCTTTGGTCACTAGGGTGTGGGTCCTTCTGCCCTTGCAGGAAGTGAGAATCCTGAAGTCTCAGCTGGGAGACAGGCTGCGCATTGAGGTGGACACGGAGCCCACTGTGGATCTGGCCAGGGTGTTGGCTCAGATGCGGTGCCAGTATGAGACCATGGTGGAGACCAACCGCCAGGATGTGGAACAGTGGTTCCAGGCCCAGGTGAGGCCAGGGCCACAGGGCAGGTGGAGTAGGTGGTTCCCCACTTCCTGTGGGCAGGGGTTGACGGTGTCCCTATGTGGTCATGCTGCAGTCAGAGGGCATCAGCCTGCAGGCCACGTCGTGCTCTGAGGAGCTGCAGTGCTGCCAGTCGGAGATCCTGGAGCTGCGCTGCACAGTGAACGCGCTGGAGGTGGAGCGCCAAGCCCAGCACAACCTGGTAGGGTGCCTGCTTTGCCCTCCACACCCAAGTTGTGAAGTTCACAGATCACACGCCTTATTTCAGACTTCCCTGCTCAGTCTTTCCATCTCCTTCCTCCGATTGCCTTTTCCTTTGTCTGTTTATGGTCAAGGTCAAACCAAGCCCAGAAGCGTGCCTTGGAAAGCTAATCTCATTTCCCAAAGACTATTGAGTTTGGTATTCATTCATTATACACAGCGGTCAGGGACTGTAGCTTTCCATTAGCCACAGAGACAGAGGGACAAAGCTTCAGCTTTGGGGGAGCAGAGCAAGTCTTTCTCATGGCCATCTTTCTGGTGAAGAACTCCAAGGTGGGAACTCCTGGGTTGGGGATTCATGTTGGGGCGGTCTTGGTGATAGCTGACGGCTAAGGTGAGTGTACCTGAAGTTCCCTGAGACCGTGGGCCCTCACCCGCTCTTCCTCACCACAGAAAGACTGTCTGCAGAACTCCCTGTGTGAGGCCGAGGCCCGCCGGCACCGAGCTGGCCCAAATGCAGTGTCTGATCAGTACTGTGGAGGAGCAGTTGGCTGAGATCCGCAGTGACCTGGAGCGGCAGAACCAGGAGTACCAGGTGCTGCTGGATGTCAAGGCACGGCTGGAGTCGGAGATCGCCACGTGCCGGAACCTCCTGGAGAGCGAGGACTGCAAGTAGGTGTGGTGGAGGCACTTCTTGAGAGACAGTGTTGGGAGCCTCACGTGGTCCCTCTGTCTGCTCAGCTGTGGACGGAGCCAGCTGTGCGCTGTGCTGGGTTGCTCATTGCTCTGGCCTTCATACAGAGGCACCCTGTGGAGCGAGTGTGCAGGGAATGACCCAGCATTGGGCCGGGGTTTGCTCCCTGGCTCCTCAAAGCTCATGGGGCCTTGACCTATGAACCAGAGGAAGTGGCTGCTCCTCAGACAGGAAACAAGACTGTAGACCCAGCAGGTTCAGAATCACCTTTCCTTTTCCACAGCCCTCTAGTAGCTCTCACGGGACAAAACCCAACTCTGCCATGGAGAACTTAAGCCTGCAAGACCTCAGTGGTCTCTGAGACACACAGGAGGCACCCATGGCCAGGGCTCCCCCTGGGGATCTTTCCTGTTGTTTCAGAGTGGGTGGTGGGTGCTGCCCCGGGCCTGTCACTGGAACCTCCGGTCCTTCCCCTCCGACGGAACCTCACTCACCTTTGCTCTCCCTCTCTCTGCAGACTGCCCTGCAACCCGTGCTCCACTCCGCCATCCTGTGTGGCGCCCTCGTGTGCTCCTCGTCCAGGCTGTGCCCCTCGCACCACCTGTGGGCCCAGTTCAGTCTGTGGAGTTGGCTCAGGGGGCCGGTTCTGAAGGCCTGTGAACCAGCGGGGCCAGAGGGACCAGGGTTGTTACATATACTGGAATCTGACTTCTCATGACACCTCACTTCTGTCTCCTTGCAAAGACTGGGAGAGGCAGAAACAGGGGCGGAACCCTTCCGTCCTAGCTCCCTCACTTTCCCTGACAAGTCCCATGTCACTGTGGAGTGGGCTCTGACCCCCAATGGGTGGCTCAGGCTATCTACACTTTAGGGTTTCAGGGGTAGGGGTTCTGGGGCTGAGGAAAGGGCCTGAAAAAATTCCTCCTTTGCTACTAACTCACCTGCCTAACTCCTCCAGCTCCTGAGAAGAGAGCAGGAACGCAGGGGGTGGAACTAGAAACCACACATCTGCCTCCTCCTTTCTCTGTTCTTCCTGTCCACGCTGCTCTAAGGTTTTGCTTTGCCTCCTCTCTGGGTGTGGGGAGCGTCCCTGGTGCTCAATCTTAGTTCTTCTGCTTAGTGCTTGCTTCCACAGGGGACTTAACTGATCTCTTGGTAGGCGTTGGGGACTTTCTGATGAAGACATCGTTCTTCTCTGGATCCATGCTGACTCTCACAAGAGTTACATGGCTCTCTCCCCCCCACTGTTTCTCTTCATTCAATTTTACAGTACAATTCCGTCAGCATCTTCATTGTCTTTGGTACTTGCCAAGTTCTGAGTATGAAAGGGGTGTGGTGATATAAAGGCCCAGCTAAACACCTCTCTACACTCACAAACCTTCTCAGCAGTCAAGGGCGTCTTCCTCTGTCATCACAGCCCTGCCTGGGTGATCCTTGTTCTCTGCCTCTCTGGAAGCTTATGTACAGCTTTCTTGCTCTTTGGGTCTCAGCGGAAAGGTCACGTCCCCATTGCGTCCTATTTCTCTCCATCATGGTTTTCTCTCAGCCACCATGTTGCTTCGCTTCTCCACTCTTCCTCACCGAAGAGGAACACTTGTCAAGCACGGCCTTCCCAGAGTCTCACCCCTATTTGAGTAAGGAGATACTTAATAAACATCTGTGGAAATACCGAATGCCTCCTGGCCTGGCTTAATCTTTGGTTTATTACTTAGGCTTGAGATTTTTTCCATTGAACATAAAGTTCATCCAGAACCAATACCGCACGGTGGTTAGGTGTGAAGCTGTACCTGTCAAGTTCAAGGCCCATCCTTGGCTAAGGCCCTTTCCTTTAGGCAGCTAACCTGAATTTTCTCTCTCTTATAAAGTTCATCCAGAAACCTACAACCCAATGGTGTTCACTCTGAAGCTTGCATTCCCAGAAAATTGTATCGGGGTATTTGCATAAGTATAAAGGATCAGAACACTTAGCTTTGAGGGAGAATCTTTTTTAGCAACTTCCTGTAGTGAGTCTATTCTAGGAATAAGAACTGATTTTGTGGGCAGGGTTTGTTTTCTTCCTGATGTCCCCTTGGGTCCACCAGTGTTAAAATGGGTGGGTGTTTGGGGGAGGGTGGGGAACACACTCAAGTAGGCCTCAGCAACCCAAGACCATTCATAATCCTTTGGGAATTTATTTCAGGGTCTGTGGAGAGGGATGTGATGATGATTACTTGTGGCCTGAATTCCCAAGGTGCTTCCCAGATGGAGGGATAAGCAGCTAATTGCAGCCTCGTTGCTGCTTGTGCTTTGTGGCTTCATCAGAGAAAAAAAATGGAAAAATAAGGGGTGACCGACCTGAAGGGTCTGAGTAAAAGTTTCCTGCTGTGTGCCAGGCTTATCTTCCTGGCAAGGATTTGCCTGCTAGCATTCGGGTCTGTGGTCTCCAGGCCTGACTGGGCCAGGGGTTAGAGAAGTCCTTCTTAAAGAACCTCTCAAGATGGAGCAGAACAATAGTATGAAGGGTAGGAAGCTTGCCTCCATGTAGCTGACTTAGGTTTGATCCCCAGCATCCCATATAGCCCCATGAGCACCACCAGGAGTAATTCTTGAGTGTGCCAAACCAGGAGTAAGCTGTGAGCACTGTCAGGTGTGGCCCTCAAACCAACCAACCAACCAACCAACCAACCAACCAACCAACCAACCAACCAACCAACCAACCAACCAACCAACCAACTTATGATCCAAAACCTTGATTTGGTCTCTCGATGGACCAGGCTATGTTAGGGGCAGGAATGTGACTCTGTAGAAACTGGTCGGGTGTTTTGGCTTTTCAGGCTCTGAACTCGAAATGCTCATCTTCTCCTTGAGAAACAGACATTCCATGTGATCTGAGGGATTAAATGACTCTGAGCTGTGCTGTGAGCACTGGTTATTACTGGTTCTCACAGGCAGGGGCCCTGGTCTGCAGTGTAATTTGGAAGGAGGCTAGACTATGATGTATTTAGCTCAACCTGTAGCATGGTAGCTCAGTTTCTGGACGAGTCCATCCCAGCTCACTGCCTCCCAATTGTCCACTGGCTACACTTGTGGCCTGTGTTGAGCATATGGGGGGGTGGCCAATACAGGATCTGAGAAAGTGGAGACAGATGAAGACTCTTAAGAGAACACACTCTTAGCCAAGAAGGGCTCTCCCTGGTGATGTCAAACCAAACCAATGTCGTCTACCATTAAACGATTCTATTCTTTTCGGAAGAGGACGTGGAATATGTCCTTCAAGGCATACTCTTGAAGGCTTTGTAGGGTTCTTAATTATCAGTGTGATATCAAATGAAAGCAAATCCCTGGACTTGGACATCATTTAGGACTTCAGGACTTCTAAGTCAAAGATGTCTGATTTCACCATGGTGCCATAGCCTGTTGTCTTTTTTTTCCCCATACTGTATGCATTCACCCAACTCATTATTCATCTCACATTTACTGAGCATCAGCATGTCCCAGGCAGTGAAGAGTGCTGTTTGCTTTGCCCTCTTGCTGAGATCACGCAGTCTCTGCTTTTAGGTTGTCATTGACTGAGCACTTCCTGTGTTGAGAATTAGAGATGACCAAGCCAAAGTAGTAAAACAAAACTCCCTGATTCCAAGATTCTTCTGAATAAACCAGCAAAAAGAGCACACTATGATAAGGGCTACCTTCCACATAAATTACAAATTCAATGTGAGTGAAAAAGCACGGACTGAAAGTCTGAAGCAGGAGGAAGCTTCCTGTGCAGCTGAGAAATAGAGTTTCAGGGACCGCTTTGACCTTCAGAATGTTTCAGAGCAGGACATAGAATGCCGGATTCTTACTGTGTAACATGATGCCAAATGGCCAGTCGTTCCATGTCCCACCCTCACTTGGGTCTCTCAAGTGGGACCCAGCAGGCCCAGGGCCCTCACTGGCAATTCCAGGCCTGAGGCTCAATGCAAAGGCCCTAGGATGGGTGGTGCTGGGAAACCCTTGATACCCCATGCCAGCCCACCATTGATTGTAGGGCTCCAAGGCTGCAGGCATGCTTGTGTGTGTGTGTGTGTGTGTGTGTGTGTGTGTGTGTGTTGGTCATGTGGTGCTACATTTGGAACCTGGGCCATGCAATCTCCCAGCCCCACATTTCCCTGCTTCCTCTGCACCCAATCTGCAATGCAGGTAAATAGCACAGACTGATAGTGTCTGCAGGACTCCCATGACCTGCCCCACACCTCCAAGTTCCCCAGTGTCCTAAATCGTCCCTTTATGAGTTCCTGCAGAAGTACCTGCCATTCTCCATTCATGCCCTTGCTGTTGACTTTATTAGCTGGAAATGGCCCCAAACCACTGAGAGGAATGGACTCAGAAGGCCAAGGAAACCTCCAAGTCTGTGGGGCCAGGACAGAAGACACGACTCCTGGTTCTACATCTGAGGATCACTCAAAGATAGGCTCTTTGTGTGTGTGTGTGTGTGTGTGTGTGTGTGTGTGTGTGTGTGTTCAACACCCAGGGACCATATCAGTTATCACCCAAAGAGGAGGCTGTGTGTGTATGTGTAGTGAGAGAGAGAGAGAGAGAGGGAAGGAGGGAGAGAGAGGAGAGAGAGGAGAGAGAAGAGGAGAGAGAGGGAGAGAGAGGAGAGGGAGGATAGAGAGGGGAGAGAGAGGGTAGAGAGAGGGAAAGAAAGTAGAGAGGGGCAGAGAGTGAGAGAGAGGAGAGAAAGAGAGGGAGAGAGGAGAGAACAGAGAGGGAGAGAGTATAGAGAGAAGAGAGAGGCGGAGAGAGGGAAAAGAGGGAGAGAGAGGAGAGAGGGGAGAGAGGGAGAGGGAGAAAGAGGAGAGAGAGAGGGAGAGAGGGAGAGAGAGATAGTGTGCACAAACATGCATGGAAAGGGACTGTGAACACAGGAAGGAGCCATCTGGCTCAGTAGGGAAGTCATAGACTTCTATAAGGGGACAGGACAAGGTGGACAGACTCCCCAGACACTGACCAGTTTCTTGTATTCTTAAAAACACAACTAGCTGACAAAAATTGTACAAGCAGAACATCCACATTGCAAAAACTTGCCACAGAACAGAAGGCCACTCAGAGAGCAGCTGTCCACGGCGTTCCATAAGAATGCAAGCTCTGGGCAACTCTGATGTCCTCTTGGGAAGTGCTCACAATGGGGCCCTTCTCAGAGTGTGGCCTGAATGCTTGGTGATTTGGGAAAATGAAGACCTAGAAGAAGGCAGGGAAAAGTTTTCTGAGCCTCTAAAGGCTGCTCCTGAGTGGACAAAGGCATATGCAGAGAGGAAGTGAGCCCGCACGTCCCCTTTGACGGGATCAACACAGTGAGGCCAAGGAGGAAGAAGGGAAGGAAAGGGAAATTTGGGGCTGGTCCTTTCCCTCTCTTAGACCAGGGCATGGAGTTAAGGGCAGGAGAGTTAGTTTGGGATTCAGAGTGGATGGAGGGAGACTTGAATACAGAGACCTCAATACCCCCAGGGAGAAGTGGTTCTTGGGGAGTCTGGGCAGAAGAGGCACAGAAGGTCACACCTGAGGACTCTAACGATGAGAATCCCGGGGCCCAGAGGCTAAATGAATGTGCAGATCAGAGAGAGCAGCAGGTAGGGAATGAAACAGAGTGACTCCAGAGCTCGAGGGATGCTCGGATCACTCAGGGACACCTCAGGACTCTGACGATGAGAAACAGCCTGGAGGACCCCAGCCTGGCTCCACGGTCATGGGAGGTCAGGGCACTCTGTTGGAAAGAGGCCTTCAGAAGACAGCTACATTCCTGCTTCTGGGGATGGCGGTTAGAGGTATGATCTCATTCAAGTATGAGAAAGTCAAGTTCTGCCTGAAAGAACCTGCTTCACCCTGACTTTATAGTCTAGATTGTTCTTGCTCTCAAGTGTAATTCTACATAGATCCCCTTTGGGTAATATTCTGGGGAGCTTGTTGTGTACCTGCCTTTCCTTTACACAGGTGTAGGTGTTACTAGAACATGAGTGTAAGTAGATGCTAATATAGAGAGTTTTTCCTTATTTCTTGCCATGGCTGTAAGCTTTTGCTCTGTGGCTGCACAGAATATCCCAGGCAGGCAGCTATTGGTGGGGCCCCCTTGCTTCGCTCTTAGGCTGCTGTGACTCCCAAGTGGCTGCAGAGGATATTCTTACCATCCTGTACGTAGGGCTTTGTGAGTGAGCCTATGGTACATGGTCCTGTAGTAGAAATACAGGGCCGTTGAATAGTACCCCGGATGGAATAGCTTCATGAATAGATTCTTCCAGGACTTGACCCCATGGTGCTAGATGGTGCTTTACCAACATAGTGACATTCACCTCTTGTTTCCATTTTTTTTGGGTTTCATTTTGGGGTTACACCTGATGGTGCTCAGGGGTACATTGCTTGGGGAACTATAAGTGTTCTGGGGCTCAAACCAGATTTCCCACATGCAAAGCATTTTATCTAGATCTTTGAGCTATTTCCTGGGCTCAGCATTTGCCTTTTTGATCTTTGCTAACTTCAGTAGGTCCAAAACAGTAATTTAATAAGCATTTTGAATTATGCTAATGTGGGCATCTAAACCCAAGATTAAAGGACACTTAAAATAGCAAACCTGATGTTTGCTATTTTAAATAGTTTATTTAACCATTTAAAATAAAGACACACACTGTTTACTGTGTGCTTATTTTGAGTGGTTGAGAGAGGATGGCTGCCTGACTGCTTAAAGCAAATCTGTGAGTGAGGTGCTTTTATTGCCAGCATTAATGTATGGAGAAATCATAGCACAGAGAGGTCAAGACATCAGGCCAAGGGCATACAGCTTAGGAGTGGTAGAGACAGAATATGAATGTAGGTAGGCAGGCTCTGGAGTTCTCAGTTCTCTATCTCTGTTGTTTTAAAGGACTTGGGAAGGGTCCTCACAGATAAGAGACAGGCCAAAGTCCCACCCTAGAGTGATGAGATAGAAGAGCCTGATGTCAGGAGACAAAGTGAAGGAAATAATTTTTATCACTTTCCCCAGGGTTTCCCCAGGTGGGTGATACCATCCCGGGGAGTTCTGGAACAACCCAGGGGCAGCAGTAGCCTTGAGTGCTGTTGTGGTGGACTTTCTGCTTGTTCTCTCTCTCTCTCTCTCTCTCTCTCTCTCTCTCTCTATTACTTTCTCTCCCCTTCTCCCTCTCCTCTAGTTTTGGGCTACACCCAGCAATGCTCAGGGATTATTGCTGGGCCTGCACTCAGGAATTGGAATTACTCTTGGCAGTGCTAGGGGGGACTGTATGAGATGCCTGGGGTTGAATGTGGGTCGGCTGCATGCAAGGCGACCTTCCTACCTCTTCTATTACTTGCTTTGGCTCTTCTCTGTTCTCTTAAAGAAGGTAGATTCACACGGGGGCACTGAGTAAATCTTTTTCTGGAAAGAGTAAGGTTACCAAATAAGTTCAGGAATTTTGACTTGGTTGTTGATGACATGGAGAGGCCAGAGATGGGGACAAGAATAACGTTGATTAATCGTCATCTCATAGTCTGCAAAACCATCCCCAGGCTCTGTAGGCAGCCATGTTAGAAAGCCCCACTTGGTGGCAATGACAATGTTCAGCCACATCTTCCTTTCTCAAAGCCTCTTCTGGGGGACTTTGCGTCACAAACTCCTCAGCCTGTCCTTCCTGAAGCTGTCCCCTGGTCACTCTTTGTGTCTGTGAGGAACCAGCTGTCATGGTTTGCAGACCTATCTTTGGTGGATAGGTCACACAGTGGATGCAGTGTGTGGCTATCACCAGATCCTGACACATCAGCACTATCTGTCTCCGCAATGGAGAAGGTGGTTGTGGATCAGCCCCAAACCCAGGGGCTTCGCTTTCTCTTTGGCTCAGAGCAGCATCACTACCCTTCTCTCCGGACACTGAATGCTGCCATCGGGACCCACTGCCCCACTGAAGCTCTCTGCTCTGGAGCAGAAAAATAGTGGCCCTGGGAATGGGTGGGGGGGAGGGGCGGCACCTCTACCTCCACCCCTCATCACCCCTCACCCTCCACCCCTCACCCCTCCACCCCTCACCGCCCTCCCTTCCTGCAACCTGGCTCATCTGTTGTTCTGGGGATCAAGAGTCTTTGATTTTGTTAAACTGGGGAAAGAAAGGTGGGACATTAGACATTAGCCTAATGTCTCCAGAGCCCTTCCCCATCCGTGAGCTGAGTTAATCTCAAAGTCCTGTTTCATGCCTCCCACCTGCTTCCAGCTCCCGTGACACAGCAGAACTAGGGTTCCATAGAAGTAAGGGCAGTGTAGTGTCCACGGCAATCTGGACCTTTCCGAGCCAGATGAGGGGCCTGAGAAAGCTTTTTGAGAGGGTGTGAGTCCAGGGTACACAGCTTCAGGGTCAAAAGTTGGAGCCTATTTAGCAAATCAAAGGAGACCATTTTAATGGCCCAAATCTCCGTGCTAGAGTGATGCTGTGTGATGAGACAGTGGAAGGAAACAAAGAGGGTGTTTGAAGATGGAACATATGCAGATTATACCCCAAGGCCTCTGAAACATGGGGTGGCCTGCCCTGGTGATGGCTCCTAATTACGGTGCTGGTAAAGGGTTTTTCAGGGTGACCTTGGGGGAACTAGCAGGGTCAACATATATCCAAAGGGGTCTTGCTTTGGGGGAAGAATTCCGGATCTTTCATTCCTTCTTGAGTGAATTCTAACACAGGCTTCACTAACACTCCCACCTATCTGCCTTGCGTTGGTTTTTATGGACTGTTTGTTCTCGCACTTAACACAAAATAGAAACTTATTTATGCTCTCTCAGGGTCTTGTCCATTGACGGGACCCTCGGTTCCCTCTGTCCTTAGGGTCTTCCAAGTTCCCTCCACTACTTTGGTGTCTGGCCTCTTTGCAGCTAGCTGCCTTGTCTTTTAGCTCTGCTGGAAATCTCTGGGCCTGAGCTCTTTGGAGACCCTTCCCCATGGAGGAGTGGTCTCCTGCACACATTTCAATGTCTTCTCTGCCTCAGTACCCACCCCCTTAGCTGGAATTCAAGGATCCTCTATAACTGTCTGACTTCAATTTCTTGACCCATAACTAAGCCTTCTCCAACCTGACTCCTGCCTTCCACTCGCTGTTGGTCCATTTTTGACAGAATATCAGCAGCACAGAGCAGCAGCCCTGCAACGCCCCACTGTGAACCCTAGCGCCAGGCCAGGGACCCCACACCAGATCTAGGGACTCTCCCTTGAGCAATGACATGGCACAGGCTCTTCTCACTGTGGGTGTGAGAGAGGAAAGAAGACGATGTGGCTCTGCAGACAGGAGACTGGATTAAGCCCTTCCACTGTATCAGCCCAAGAATCAGAGGCCAGAGACCAGGCTTCCAGCAGGCCCCAGGGACTGAACAAAGTAGCCTCATGCTCATGTTCCCAATAAATGTTAGTTCTTGAACTTCTGCTCGCATATCCCTCGAGTTCTATACCCAATTCCTCCTTTCTGGGTCAAAGAAGATTTTTTCTTGCTTTTAGCTAGTCTGTAGATACAACCAGGAATCCTTCATCTTTCTCTAACATGCATTGGTCTTGGTTCTCATGCAAATTAGTTGAAGATATCCTGCATTTTTGCTATGCTGCTTCCTCCTGAGAACAAGGGACCCCCGTGGGTTTCCAGAGTCAGCGCACTGACCAACCAGGGTGGGGTGGGGTCCCAAACATAGAGAACAAGTGAACAAGAGAAAGCCATCTCATAAACATCCCATTAGCCCTACTGTTTCTGGGACTGTGCAGGGCAGACAAGGGAAAGGAGAGCAATAAGGCTTGCTCCAGAATCACGCTTCATTAGGCTTAGCAGTTTGATAACTAGAATTTCTCTTTAAAGTCTTTCAAAGGAGGCATGAAATTCATCTAGGGGGCTCTGGGCCCCCTAGATGCCCCTTGATCCACAAACCACCCTAAGAAGATGTGGACCTTCATGGTGACGAGGTCTAGAATGAGACTACCCGGTTCTCGTGGAGATCCTTGTTATTCTCCAGAATTATTGTTGGTGATTGTTGGACAGAAATAGAAATCTCTGATCCCCATCAACAGTCAACCAGATATCAACAAGCCAAGAGGTACCTCAAATTCATTAACATATCAAATGAGGCGGGGAACACTGATGGTAATTCAGGAGCTGAGTAAGAGATGACCACACAGCATTAGGCAGAGAATCCAGGTGTGAGGTCAAAGACCCAAGCCAACACCCACCAGAATGGGTATAAAAGGGCAGGAGGGAAGTGGGGTGTCAGACACAGACATTGGCCTTCACAGCTGCTAGAACCACCTGTCGCCCTCGGCTCAGCACCATGGCTTTCTCCTGCATCAGCTCGTCCCCCTGCCAGGGCAGCACCAAGTTCTCCGGAGTCAGACGTTTCTGCATCCCCCTATGGACCATATGGAGCTGCCCGGGCCTGAGGTTCCCCCCATGTGTCTGTTAGCCACGGTGGCACATGCCAACCGGTGCGTGTGGGGTCCACGCCCCTGGGCCGACCCAGCTGCTGTGTGCCTACCAGCTGCAACACAGCCTGTCCCCTGCCAGGGACCTGCAACATCCCTGGCAATATCGATAGCTGTGGACCCTACGGTGAAGGTGCCCTGAACGGTCACGAGAAGGTGACCATGCAGTTCCTGAATGACCGGCTGGCCAACTACCTGGAGAAGGTGCGGCAGCTGGAGCGGGAGAACGCGAGCTAGAGACCAAGATCCAGGAGTGGAGCAAGTGCCATGAGTCCACGCTGTGTCCCGACTACCAGAGCTACTTCCGCACCGTGGAGGAGCTCCAGCAGAAGGTGAGCTTTGGGGGAGCTGGATCTGAGGAAGCAGAGGGCATGGCGTCTTGAAGGTCAATCAGCTTTGGGTCTTGGTGTCTCTTGAGGGAGAGTAAGTCCCATGAATGTTCTGTTTCCCAGATCCTGTGCAGCAAGGCTGAGAACACCAGGCTAGTAACCCAAATAGACAATGCCAAGCTGGCGGCTGATGACTTCAGAATCAAGTGAGTAGCTTTGAAGGGGACTGAGGGGGATGCTTTTCTGATCTATGTCCCAGGACCATCGCAACACTGGCTCTAAGCAGATGCTCAGATACCATTGCTGATTAGAAAGGAATGCATCAATAAACACTACTTGTCTGTCTGCTCTCTAAATCACAATCTAATATGATCCAACCAGTGATCACTGTAAGGAGGGAAAGAACAAAAACATTTCAATCAAGATAGGGGGTGGAGTGTTGAGTTAGACGTTGCTACTTTCTCCCTAAACTTGTGTTTGGGGTTAAAACCAGAAGAAGTAAAATTTAATCATTGCAAAAATAAATTCTCAGGGTGTAGGACATTGATAAATTAATAACCCTTGGCCAAATCCTCCAGGAGGAAAAATCCTCCAGAAGTCTTTATAGCTTCTAATGGTATTAAAAGTTGTGATCAAATGAGAGCAAGGTAGAAGACAATGTGCTGTGATTAATCCAGAGGTCTAGAGGCTTACTTTTACACGTCTGTTTGTTCTGGCCCTTTCTATTCCCCTTTATGGAAGTATAATAGACTGTCTTCGAAGTCTGAGCACTTAGATTGAGCTTATGCCTGTGCTATTCAGCAAATGATAGACTCCAGGACAATTCACTCTCTGGTTCTGCATCTCCATTTCTTGACTAATTAAAGGGATAATGGTCCTTGCACTGTAGGAACCCTTAGCTATAGGCTTCCAGAATGGTGAACGCTGACCACTTGAGCTTGGGAGGGAGAGGTGGATGAAGGAGGTTTGATGATGGGGCTGGCTTAGACAACGCTGACCCCGTGCTTCCCTGCTGAAGGTTTGAGAGTGAGCACGCGCTGCGCCAGATGGTGGAAGCGGACATGTGTGGCATGCACAAGCTGCTGGACGACTTGAGCCTGGCCAAGGCCGACCTGGAGGCCCAGCAGGAGTCCCTGAAGGAGGAGCAGCTCAGCCTCAAGCAGAATCATGAGAATGTGGGTCCCGGGGCCCTGGGGAGGGGATGCAGAAAGGGGAGCCTCTCTCACCTGGGCTCACTTAGTGTTGGGACACGGAGGTGATCTGGGTCTGGGTATTGGCTGGTCTGTGGGGTGCGGTGGGGGGGCTGTTTACCCCTTAGGGTTACCGTGTGACTTTGGGAAGGTTTCTATGAGGGCTTTTCTCATGGTCTTGAGCCAGATTCTGCCCACCAGGGGTGCGTGTGGGGGCTGCTCCCAGACACTGCTGATCACAGAGGGGTTCTGGGGGCACCTGCTCTGTCCAAAGCCCTTTGGTCACTAGGGTGTGGGTCCTTCTGCCCTTGCAGGAAGTGAGAATCCTGAAGTCTCAGCTGGGAGACAGGCTGCGCATTGAGGTGGACACGGAGCCCACTGTGGATCTGGGCAGGGTGCTGGCACAGATGCGGTGCCAGTATGAGACCATGGTGGAGACCAACCGCCAGGATGTGGAACAGTGGTTCCAGGCCCAGGTGAGGCCGGGGCCACAGGGCAGGTGGAGTAGGTGGGTCCCCCACTTCCTGTGGGCAGGGGGTGACGGTGTCCCTATGTGGTCATGCTGCAGTCAGAGGGCATCAGCCTGCAGGCCACGTCGTGCTCTGAGGAGCTGCAGTGCTGCCAGTCGGAGATCCTGGAGCTGCGCTGCACAGTGAAGCGCTGGAGGTGGAGCGCCAAGCCCAGCACAACCTGGTAGGGTGCCTGCTTTGCCCCTTGCCCCCTAAGATACAAGGGCTGTAAACCATAGCACTCAGAGCCCCGTCTCTTAGAAAGTCATCAGTCATGCACATGAGACAGGATCCTGTTCTCTCTGGGGTATGATGTCTTGGTGGCAGAGCTACTTTTCACCCAAAATACGGCTCCTGCTTACGTCAAGTCCTTTAGAAATACATGCAGGAGTTCTGGCTTCCGGTGCTGCAGATTTCACAGACCTCTCCTGTATGTGACTATAAAATAGTAGGTCAGGTTGAACTGGACATTGGTTCTGTAGTGAGAGATTTTGGCCAACACCAAGGACATACTGATAAAGATTCTTCTAGAGCTTAGGGAAGTAATAACCTATGATTTCTGGGACCAGGCCCCATGCCAGGTGAGTTTGGCCAAGGGGTTCACCACCCTACTTTGAGGGGACAGCCAGGTGTCTGACCTGCTCTTCCCCACCACAGAAAGACTGTCTGCAGAACTCCCTGTGTGAGGCCGAGGCCCGCTTCGGCACTGAGCTGGCCCAAATGCAGACCCTGATCAGCACCGTGGAGGAGCAGCTCACTGAGATCCGCAGTGACTTGGAGCGGCAGAACCAGGAGTATCAGGTGCTGCTGGATGTCAAGCGCGGTTGGAGACAGAGATCGCCACGTACCGGCACCTCCTTGAGAGCGAGGACTGCAAGTAGGTGTTATGGGAGCCAAGCACCGAAGGGACTATCTGCAGTGTGTGGGGAGGAAGCTCACATGCAGAATCAGCCTCTGGTGCACGCTGCCGGCAACTCATGGCCCTCCCCTTGGGTGTAGATGTGCTAGAGACATCAGCATCTGTGCTGGGACTTGGGATGAACGGAAGGGCACTATCGTATAGACTTGTTTGAGCTGTGATTGGCTGGTGGCAGGCCTGCCTTTGCCCTTTTGTCTTTTCCTATTGTCCATTGCTCAGACCTTGTCTAACTCTTCCCCCAATCCTCTCTCTCTCTCTCCAGACTTCCCTGTAATCCCTGTTCTACTCCCATGTCCTGTATCCTTTGTCCAAGCTGTGGACCCCCTGCCTGCAGACCTCCATCAGTGGTTGGCCCCTGCTGAGACTCCTGGAGGAAGCCTAGCTGGGACGCTGGACCTGAGATGACCACACACCTCCCTTCCCTCCCACAGTGTCTCCTTTACAGAAAGTACCAACCCACTGGAAACATGTTCATGGAATAAAAGGCAAAGATCACCTAAGCAGTGGATCCCATCCGTACCTTACCTGCACTATTAGGATTTAGCGCTGCTGTAACTGTCTTTCACGAAGCTCTCCTTCCTCCCTAGGTTTCATTCTGGGACTTTGGTTCTACTCCAAAGTGCTTCAGAAGCTCTAAAATGCTAATTGGGTTCTTGCAGTTCATGGTTAATAAACTTGCTTCCTATTTCCCATCATGTCTCTGGTGTTTGTGGTTTATATAGTGTGGGAAGAGCTGAGGTCTTCACTGAACTTCAGGGGTCAGAGGCCCTGACAGGCAGGTGCAGGGTTTTAGATTCTGTATGACACGGGGGTGTAGCTACGGCCGTTGTTGCTGTTAAGCCTGTAGACCAGTTGCAGAAGAGGCACATTGGTGTCAAACCTGTCACTACCATGCTTTCGGCATCATTGGCCTTTTGGTATACTGTTCAGGAGCAAAAGCACACAACTCTGAGTTCCAATCTAGTCAGAAGGAGACCAGTGTTGAGAACTGTGTGGGCCAGACTGCCAAGTTTCCTCTCTGATTCACACTGGCCCCTTCTACGGCAGCGAGGGGTTCCTACCTGCTCTTGCGGGCACAGAGACATGACTGGGACCTGGGGCCTGGGTTTGGGTCTCAATCTCAGTGGATTTTTCTCCAGAGAGCAAGGACATGCACACTCATCTCCTCTGCAGTTGAGGCAGTTAGCATGAGTGCTCTGAATTCCTGCCTGTTCCTTGGATGTGGCTTTGACACAGCCACTGAGGTCCACACCCAGACACAGAGGAAGAACAGAGAGGGACAGCATTGGAGAGGCGGTTCTGCTCAGTTTTGCCCTGGGTACATGCTGAGTATGTGCAGAAGAATAAAGCCTCGGATTCAGCATGGCTCCATACTCTGCTCCAAAGAGCAGGCAAGACCAGCCCTTCTTCCTAGTCACACAGCCAGAGGCACAGAGCAAGTATGCTTGAGAGGGGCAGACCTGGGCTCAAATCCCACCTGTAGGACAGCACCTGTACCAGAAGCCATGTCACTACATGCTCCTGGAACCCGTTCCTTAGCTGGGAAATCAGAACTGCACCTCGCTCTCAGCAGGCGGAAGGATAACCAAGAAGCCTTTGCTGGTAGAAGGATGGAAGATGCTGAATGGAGACTGGGTTAAGAGGCTTCCTGGAAACTGGCAGGGACGTCCTTTTTCCTCTTGGAGGAAGAGGAGCTTAAGAAGCAGAGAGGAGCCCATTGGTATCAGCCTGAGACCCTCCAAAGCTGTGACGGTAGCTTAGATTTTGATACCATAGCCCAAATAAGAAAGAATTCTCTGGGGTTTGACGGCTCTTGTCCATATCCTTCCACTGATAGAAGTCTTGGGTTTTATTTGACGGGGCCACAAAAGACTGGTCTGTACCCTTGCCAACCTGGGTCATACTCTGAATGTGAATTCTCATAGCTACTAGTGTGACAGGAAAGGCTATGAGATTTACAGGGTCTGTCGGGGAGGGAGGCTGCAGGAGGCTGACCAGCATGGCCCAGGTACCCCAGTATTGGCGTTTTACTCACATCCATTATCACAGCTAAAGGGCTCAGGGCTCCCGATGGTGCCTTGGCCCAGCACTGTTCTTCCTCCAGGGATTCTCTATCTAAAAACTGAGGCTTCTCTCTGGCTTCCCTACACCTATCCCCTGAGGATAGAGCCAGGATGGGCCCTGGACACAATACTTGGGTTGGCATTGGCTACAGTAATTTGTACCCAGTTATCTTTCTTCTCCTGGGACTTTTACTTTCTTGTCTTGAGACAAAACCAAACTCTGAGCCACTTCATAAGTACTGAACCCATCAGCCATCAGGCTGTGGCCTTGTGTGGCTTCTCTGCTTTTTGGGAAGGTCCCTGTCCCACTTGTCTAGTGATACTCCCACAGGAATCTATAGGGGTGTGGGAGTGTCTGTATAGACCTGGTGGGGACACAGTGGCTGAGGAGAAAAAGAACTCATCAGCGGTATCCTGATGGTATTAAGTGCCAAGTGAGATTCCCTGCCGCATAAATGAGGTCCCTTGGCGGCATCTGTCCACTGCAGATACTGTCACAAGGACAGGCTTCCTTCCCACCAGCTTCTCCGTGCTGGGCAGGTTTCCCTCTTGTTTCTTCCTCTCCTTCCATCTCAGACATATCCATCACATATACACCTCTATGAGAGAAAATTAGGAAAAAGATGGAAGGACAGACAAGAAGTGACCTCAGGACTGCAGCGGAGGGTCTTAGGCACACTGGGGGTGGCAGAGGGGCAGTGACTTTTGCAAGTCAAAAGCAGGAACATAAACAACCTCAACCTTGTTATTTCAACAATAAATTCAAATAATGCAATAAGGACGACGGTTGATTCCATACGTTTATGCAAATTTGTCGCTTTTTGGCCCTAGATTCACACTTCTTTGGCTTCTATGGCATTTATGCTCTGATCTGTACTCTTTTTTCTTGGAGAAAAGCCTTTTTTCACCTTCTGCCTAGCCTAGCCTTGCTCCATGCCCCCCCCAATCCTGCCACTTCTACCTCTGTACCTGCCCCTCCTGAGGGACTGTCTTACCGACTCTGTTGCTTCAGCTTTCTGAGGACTAGGAATGTCTCTGACTTGCAATGTGCCCTGCATGGTGCCATGAGGGGCGGTGTGGTGACTAGATCTTATCCATGACGGACCTTTTGCAGTGTGTCCCTGGGACAAGGTGTCCTGTTGCCATAATAGCGTTTAACAGAGAAGTGTACCAGCATTTCCCTGGGCCTTGCTGGCTGACTCTGAGGCCAGAATGGGATTCAGAATGAGATCGGGGTGGAAAGCTGGTGGCCCTGTCCTTGTTCCGATCAGAGGCCTGGCCAAGGTTGGCTAAGCCCCTCTGCTGAGGCCTCTCAAGCCAAGATCACCAACAATTTCCTTTCATGGACTTCCAGCTAAACATGATAAAGACCCATGTGCATATTCAAATAAATTGATTTTGGATGCTAATGAGATTTAGGATCTCATCAGGTAGAGAAGTGGCAAAATCTGTCACAGAGAGCCTGTCACGGTGTAGAACAATTGAATGTCTCTTCTCTGGGACTTCGTGGGTAGAGAGAAAATAAAATAAAATGAAATGAAAGGGAAAATTCTGACCTGCTTGGTAAGTTATGATCAGTGCTTTCTGGGCTGTAGGTACTTAGTAAGTATCTGCCACATGGGTGAAAAACAAATGGAAACAATGGGCAGATAAGCAGAGAGGGAGGTTTATCTCTGTAGGAAGAGCATTTTAACAATCTCTCATAAGCCCACGATCCTGCCCCTTGAGGTGTTGCAGGAGTGGCTGTGGTGCCTTGCTGCCTCAGCAGGTGGCAGACAGGAGACAGATTTGTCTATATCCAGGGCTCTGCCCGTGGGCCCTGGATGGTTGATGGTCTGATATAGAAAGAGACTGGGCCTCCTGGGATGAACCCAGAGCCACAACAGAGCCTGACAAGCTACCTATGGTGTATTCGATATGCCAAAAACAGTAACAATAACGGACCTCATTCCCAACGAATGGAGACGTTACTGGCGCCTGCTCGAGCAAATCAATGAACAGTGGGAAGACAAGTGACAAATGACAAGCTCCATAGGACAGGGTGGAGCTTTTCTTCTTTCCTGATGTTGCCTAGCACAAAGCTAAAGAAATCTTGAACCCGGGTGCCAGATTGACCAATGAGGAGACAGAGAATCCTAGAGAATGGTGGACTAGTGGACAACCAGTTGGAAGGAGGCTATTAACCCCCAGGTGCCAGATTGGCCAATGAGGAGACAGAGAATCCTAGAGAATGGTGGACTAGTGGACAACCAGTTGGAAGGAGGCTATTAGCAGAGATCCAATGTCCAAGAGGATCGGACTTTCAGAGTCAAGTGAGATGGAGGGTCTATATTTTGGTGGCAATGGGAGCAGGGAGTGTCTAGGACCTCTTGGGAAATTCATTCATCTCAGGAATGGTGTCATGGGAGCGGATGGAGCACCTGTCTTCGTTAGCATAGACTGGAAGCTGGCCGTCTGCCCTTTTTCAGGGCTTATTGAACAACTGGCCACTGGCTTGTTTTAGGGACAGGAAAGGCCATAAAAGCTTCTGAAGCTCTGAGTGTGTCTGAAGATTAAGGAAATTTAAATTTTATTCTAGAGTCTCCTAAGTAGTGGACAATCAAGGGAGGTTGTTTCAAAGACCTGCAGGAACTTTCAAAAGATGAAAGATCAAAGTTCTCTAGTGTGTGTATCTTCTTACAGAGGAGGGACTCTGGCTGGGACGGGATCCGAGGGAAGGTGCCCTGTATGATGGGGAGGAGCCTGAGAACAGCACCATAAAGCACTAATGACCACCAGCCCTAATGAGCTGTACAGACCAGACATAGGCCCATAGTGCTATTCTTGGGTATTACAAATCCCCCATTGTTCTGTCTGAATCTTGTCTGCTGCTATCTGTTTGACACACTCATAGGGAAAGTCTTTATGGCCCAAGTCAATTTGGTACATGGTATTTTCATTTTCATTCTGTTTAAGAATTTTCTCTCAGCAATAATCGCGCCTCGGATAAACATACTTGCCACTGCACAAAGCTTTTCAAGACGTTTTTCTCATTTGATTTTCTCATTTTCTCATTTGGCT
This sequence comes from Cryptotis parvus, assembly GCA_021461705.1. NCBI lineage: Eukaryota > Metazoa > Chordata > Mammalia > Eulipotyphla > Soricidae > Cryptotis > Cryptotis parvus. Next base: position 166,441 of record JAJIBD010023451.1, read on the forward strand.
CATGGGTTATGAAAAAGTGGACTTTTCCTTTCAAACACCACTATACTTTTGGAATTCTCAAGTCTGGTTTTGTGTTTCTTCCTGACATTTACCCAGGAACTTCCTGTCTCTTTTCTACCCTTTTATTTTCTCACCTTGGAGGGGAATCAGCTTCCAGGGCTGATACTGGGCGGACTCCCTTTACCCAGAGAGTAAAGAGAGCCTAGAGAGTGTTTGGTCCTGACATCCCAGGCTTCTTATGACAACTTCAAAAGTGCACAAGGCAACTTCCCTGAGCTGGCAAACATGGCCTAAGACCAGTACCAACACTAGTAGACTATTTTCCATTCCCTAAACACATTGGCATCAATTCTTTTCTGTCTGTGGCAGAGGTTGTCTCTCCAAGAATGATTTAAACATCATTCAAAGTATGTTTAAAATGTTTCCCAGGGGTCTGAGATAGCAGTGGGTAGGGCATTTATCTTGCATGTGGCCAACCTGAGCACTGCCAGGAGTAATTCCTGAGTGCAGAGGCAGGAGTAAGCCTTGGTCATGGCTGAGTGGTGGCCCAATTACCAAATGATTGAATAAATACATGAATGAATGAATGAATGAGCAGATAAATAAAATGTTTCCCAGGGCTGGTGTAAAGTACAGGGGGCGGGCACTTGCTTTGCATGTGGCTACCAAAATTCTATCCCTGAGCACCACTAGCAGTGATCCCTGAGCAGAGTCAGGAGTGAGTGCAGAGCATTGCTGGGTATGTTCCCAACACCAAAACCCTAAATAAGCAATCCATACCCCCACTCCCTAAAAACTCCCATTTCCTGTTCCATGCAGTCTTCTTCCAGTCTCTGAATATAATGCCTCTCTTCTATTAAAAAACCCTCAGAGCTCTTTGTGGTGGCTACTATTGCAGGGGCCCACGCAGCACCAGGGCACTAAACCCAGAACCTCACACACACAGAGCAGCTGTGCAACCATTTTGAGTCACCCCAGCTCCTTTTCTTTTTTTAACACCCTCTTTTATTGCCTTTCTAATATCCAGATCATTTACTTTTTACTCCCCCTATTAAACCCTCCAAACAGACAAGGAGTGTCCCACAAACCAGCTATGAGTTCTTCTTTTTTTCCCCCATGGCCCAGTGGGAGGAAGAGAGTGGCTCAGGATCCAACACAAACATTCCAAGGGCAGTGGAACGACACGGGAGAAGCCAGACACCCTGAGGGCATGTTGGGAGCCTCTGGTTCTTGCCACACTCTGCCTGGGCTGACAGAGGGGGACATTCCCTGGCAGGGAGCGTGTGAGCTCCAAGCCCTCACTTCCGGTTTGCTTGGACCCCACATGGTGGGAAGTCTCCTGCGTGAGTGGAGACCTCTTTCACAAGCTCATTAACTCTTTATAGGAGACAAATCACTGAGTAATAGAGTGATTGTATAAGAATCGACATAAATATTAATGAGGAAAATGCCAGTTTCCTTGCACCCACACCCACGAGAAGCCTATATAAGGTCTAGAGAGATGCTTTCAGCCTTCAGCAGACCCCCTTGCACAGTGCAGGGGCCTGGCCTTTCCTCACCATGCCAGCTAATAGCTGCCATGTTCTTGGTGGGAGACTTTCAGAGTCTAAGGAAGCCCTCCTGTGCCTCTCAGCCACAGCAGCACATGCCAACCCGGGTGCGTGTGGAGTCCACGCCCCTGGGCCGACCCAGCTGCTGTGTGCCTACCAGCTGCAACACGGCCTGTCCCCTGCCAGGGACCTGCAACATCCCTGGCAATATCAGCAGCTGTGGGCCCTACGGTGAAGGTTCCCTGAACGGTCACGAGAAGGAGACCATGCAGTTCCTGAATGACCGGCTAGCCAACTACCTGGAGAAGGTGCGGCAGCTGGAGCGGGAGAACGCGGAGCTAGAGACCAAGATCCAGGAGTGGAGCAAGTGCCATGAGTCCACGCTGTGTCCCGACTACCAGAGCTACTTTGGCACCATGGAGGAGCTCCAGCAGAAGGTGAGACCTCTTGGTTCCTGACAAGCTATGGCCCTTGAACTGACACCAGCTTCCTGCCCGCATTTGCCAAGATATTGCACTGGCACATGGATGGTACTCGTTGCTCAGTTGCTGTGGGTTGTTTGAGCTGCTTTTGTGCTGCAGGGTTGGGTTGATGAGCTGGGATGAAGAATTATAGTTGGCAAAACCCTAATTATTTGCCATCCAGGCTTTACTGAAAAAATTTCCCTGATACTTACAGGCACAGGCCCTGGATTGTTGGTAGAAACAACAACAGCTGAAATGTGCTTGTAGCTGAGGAAAGGGAGTCTCTAGCATGGAGGTGAATGGGCAGGTAGAGAGGTTGACAGGTAGGATTTGTTGTTCCAGGATTCTGAATTCGTGTTCCCTTCATTTCAGGTCTCCAATCCCTATATAGTCACTGCAGAAATAGTTGCCACCTAACTCTAGGGGGCAAGTCAGGGTCCAGGGGACAGGCTCTGAGGTCCTTTTTGGAGCAAGGTTTATGATTGATTGTGTCTGAGGTCCCTTCGGCTATCAGTGCAATGCATTTTAAGAACCCCACATATTTGTTCTGGGGACAAGATGATCCAGAATGTTGGAATAGGCCTCATGGAAACCAGACTGGCTTCAGAGGAGAACTTTGGGGGGGTCCTGGACCTCTGATGTGAGGGGTTTCTTCAGAGTGGGTCCCACTTGGTGCTTTCATTACCAACCACTGTCCTGTGGCCTAGATTCCTTCCTACTCTCCGTTTATATCTGACCAAGCTTCAGAGCTGGCAAAATATGACCAAGTCTTTGTTCTGTATTGAATTTGCTGCTTCCTTAGGCCTGTGCCTTTACCCTGGACAATCACCTCCTGCACACTCCAGCACGTCATCACACTTCACCTCTTAGTCCTCATGCTCATGGATCTCTAACATGGGTGGGGGTTTGTCTTATCCTTGGGAATGTTCCAGCCTTCAGAGCTTCCTCTGACCCAGGCCACAAAGGGCTCTGGGAATGGGATCTCCAAGGCCCCCTTCTATCCCCAGGTTCTATGTATGAAATCTGAGAATAACAGGCTGGTGGTGCAAACAGACAATGCCAGGCTGGCTGCCGATGACTTCCAGACCAAGTGAGTTGCTGGGAGGATTGTGGCGGGGAGGAGCCAGAGGCCAGTCCTGAACTTCCCTTATGGGATGTGGTTCACCGAGAGGAAATTGATCCTGATGCCAAACCACTAGTTTCATAAGAAGACAGAGTGTGAAGCAGAAGCCCTTACTCCCCACTTTGTTTAGCTGTCCTCATCTTCAGAGCGATTCATAGACATTGTGGGCCTAATTCCACCGTGGGAACTGGGTGAGGCCAGGCAGGGATTGCTGCACAGAGCACAGTGTGTCCTGCTAAAAGCCACGTGACTGTGGCGTGGTGACTGCCGAGCTACTCCCCTGAATCTATGAATCTCGACTGCCCCCTCAGCAAGGCTGTTTCCACTGTGCAGAGCCACATTGCAAGCACTTCATTCACCAAGTCCCTGACCCAGTCCCGGGCAGCACGGGGAGGTCTGAGGGCTCAGGGCAAGGAATGTCTGTTCTGGAGCAGGAAGGGGAGCTGTGTCTCATGCCTCTCCCAAGGTGCTGCTGAAATTTCTCCCAAGAGCTAAAGCAAGCCAGCTCCTTCCTCCATGCTGCCTGCCCCCTCCCACCCTGGTTCCAGTCAGACAACCCGCCACAGTTGGGGGCAAGGAAGAGGAGGGTCTACTCTAGCTTTGTCTTTGCCCACAGCCTACCAAGGTGAGTGCTGGCCACATGTCTACCCTGGTATTCTCAGCAGTCACTCTGGTGCCACCCTGCCACATCCTGGGCACAGCCTTCACTTGTATCACTTGTCTTCCCGTTGTTCATCGATTTGCTTGAGCAGGCACCAGTCACATCTCCCTATGTCCCTGTCATGTACTAGTGTAGCCAAAGGGCATCTGCTCGCTCCAGGAACATGAAGAGCCTCAGACCATTCCTTCAGGTCATGGGAATGAGGTCTATAATTGTTACTGGTTTTTAGCATATCAATTCGACACAGGTAGCTCGCCAGGCTCTGCCGTGCAGGTGGTATACTCTCAGTAGTAGGCTCTTATCTCATGTATTTAATTATGAAATGTAATAAGGAGAGGTCGGCTTTTCTCTTAGGTGGAGCTCTGACGAGCTGTAGAGTCTGGATGTTGAAAATGGCGACCCTCATGGTGTGGGGGGTTCCTCTAGCTTCTTGTGAGGCTCTGTTGGGATGGTGGCCAGGGCTAGAACTCGCCTTCCCTCCGGGTGCCTCATGATCAGCTGAGCACAGGGAAAGCCAGTAGCAGCTCTGCCCCATGTGTCTGAGTTCTAGGCTCAGCCTAGGACACAGGAATTGTGAATTTGCAGAGGGAAGACCAGAGCGCTAATCCCCCTAGGGTGTGCTCGGGACCCCCCTTGGCTCTCTAACCTCCCTGCTGGCCCTCCTGTGGGAAGGTATCAGGCTGAGCACTCGCTGCACCAGCTGGTGGAGGCTGATGTGTGCCGACTCCGCCGGGCGCTGGATGACCTCACGCTGGCCAAGTCTGACCTGGAGGCTCAGGTGGAGTCCCTGAAGGAGGAGCTGCTTTGCCTCAAGAAGAACCATGAGCAGGTGCGTGGCCATTTGGATGATGAGGGGGAACTTTTCTAGGGGTGAACCCAGGGTCCTTGGGGGGTGGGGCTCCTTTCTCCAGCTCAAAGCTCTGTAGGCTTGGTCTTGGGAGAGACTCCACAAGTCACAAAGGTGCGTTTGGCTTTCTGGGGGCACCTGCACTTCACCCACAGGAAGCCTCTGAGAGGCTTCAGGAAGTGCGGCCTCTTTAGGGGAGCGCAGAGAAGTCACTGAGGGCAGAAAGGCAGGAAGAGATGAGGCTTTGGGTGGGAAGGCAGCAGATACCCCCACGAATGGGGTATCCTCTTCCTGTACCCACAGGAAGTCCACACTCTGAGGTGCCAGTTGGGGGATAGGCTGCACATTGAGGTGGACACGGAGCCCACTGTGGATCTGGGCAGGGTGTTGGCTCCAGATGCGGTGCCAGTATGAGACCATGGTGGAGACCAACCGCCAGGATGTGGAACAGTGGTTCCAGGCCCAGGTGAGGCGGGTGCCGCAGGGCAGGTGGAGTAGGTGGTTCCCCACTTCCTGTGGGCAGGGGGTGACGGTGTCCCTATGTGGTCATGCTGCAGTCAGAGGGCATCAGCCTGCAGGCCACGTCGTGCTCTGAGGAGCTGCAGTGCTGCCAGTCGGAGATCCTGGAGCTGCGCTGCACAGTGAACGCGCTGGAGGTGGAGCTTCAAGCCCAGCACAACCTGGTGATGCTGTTGCATGCAATAATTCTCTGGGGGGTGGGGGAAGGGGGCACCCACTCCCCTGAACTGCACTAGGGCTCAGCCATGCCTGGTCAACACAGACCAGGAACCAGCTCACATCTTACATCCTTGCCCTTTCAAGGGCAAGGGCTTTCTCATTGCAGTCTGGGCACTGGGAAAGGACATTGGCCAGAGGCAGGAGGTTTGAATCTATATTTTTTAAGGTCTTTGGTGAAGATGAATAGTGTGGAGTTAGTTCATCCAGCTAGAGGCAGCTTGCAGAAGCTGCATTGTTCTTTGGGGCCGGAAAGGATCTTGGGACTGTCAAAGTCCAGAGAGCAGATCGAGAGCAGAGATCCCTGCTTTAAACCTGCCTCTTCCTCTCTCTGCTATTTCAGAAAGACTGTCTGCAGAACTCCCTGTGTGAGGCCGAGGCCCGCCGGCACTGAGCTGGCCCAAATGCAGACCCTGATCAGCACCGTGGAGGAACAGCTGGCTGAGATCCGCAGTGATCTGGAGCGGCAGAACCAGGAGTACCAGGTGCTGCTGGATGTCAAAGCTTGGCTGGAGACAGAGATCGCCACGTACCGTCACCTCCTGGAGAGCGAGGACTGCAAGTAGGTGCTCTGATGTTTGTGTCAATGTCAAGTGAAAAGCAGGGACGTGTAGAAATGCTCTAGGAAGGGGCCGGCCTTGCAGAACATGCCTTTGGGGACAAGTGCACTTCTTAGTGCTACATGCTCGGAGCCAGGAGGGCCAAAGTCCTGGGGGCTTGGTACATGTAGGAACTGCTCCATTTGCTCCATGACGGCATGAGATTCTATGTGCTCAGTGTGTACGGACATTGCCACGGGTGTTTGCCGCACTGCTGCCGTGTTCTTGGTAGCACTGTAGAAAGGGCTAATTGGATCAGCCGATTCTTCAAGCAACAGGGATGGAAGCCATGCACTGTGTCACCACGGGCTCTGCCAAGCTTTCACTCCACCAGGCTTCTTAGTGCATTGGAGCAACATGGGTTTTGCACAGGGGTACCGGAGCTCTGTCCCAGCTCTGCTGTAGACTCGGGCAAGTCACAGTCCCCTTTTAGGCCTGTGGTAAGTGGGGCGTTAAGGTTGAACCCCCTTTGCACCCCCAGCTCTTACGGCGCCTGTACTGTTTGGCGCCATTCTCAACCCCTGTCTCACTTCTCTCTACAGGCTCCCCTCCACCCGGGCGCCACTCCCGCCTCCAGCACCCCCTGCCCAGTTCATGTAGGCTGCTGCTCTCCCGGCCCCTCTGGACCTCCAAGGGGCTCCTGTGAGCTGTGTCTGTCATCTCAGTGCTGAGAGGAAGCAGCTCTAGTCCCCTGTGCGCCCCTTTCCAGGCCGGCCACCCTGACTGTTCTTCCTTAGCCAGCCTGATGGGCACGAAAGCCAGGAGCCCTTCCAGGTCAATGGGTCGTTCCCTGGGTTTGTGCTTGTTCTTCTCGGAGTGTTTCAAGTGTTCCACGTTCTCTGTTCTCTAGCCTCCGCCCTCCCTGAGATGTGGCAGGTGACCTTGTTTTTATTTTTGTTAATAAATTTCACTTCTGCTGCATTAGGGCCCCCTCTGGGGGCTGGACTCAGTCTCCCCAGCCTGCTGTTCAGGCGCAGCAGGGGCTCCTTGAGGCAGCAGTGCCCCAGACAGAGGTTAGGGTTTACTCACTTGAATTGGTTCTGGGAGACGGCCAAGCCCCAGAAGGCTGCAGTTTCCATGGATGACGGCGAAACAGCACACCTGGGTGACACCTGACTCTCAACACAACCCAAGGAGCACAAGGCAGATTTACAGAGATTTCAAAGGACAGATATGAGGCAGCCCTACCCCTTTATCTGGAAGAATCCATCAGATCCTGGTGCAAAGAAGAGCTCAGGTCACAGGACATGCCCTGAGAGACTCATCACATGCCACAAACAGGGCTCCATGACCCAGCACCCCCATAAAGCCCTGCAAAGAGGAGCGGCTGTTATTCTCAGACGTAAACCCCAGTATCTTTGAACTAGATCCAAGGCCCAGACTTGGGGAGCTTGGGAGGTGAAACCAAGGGCATGTGCGGAGGTGGAGGCGGTTGGCATCACGGAGACTTGTGGGAAACACAAATTCTTGGGCCCCATCTTAGAGGATTCTGCCTAAGCAGCCAATTTAATTTGGGGGGGTTGGTTTAGGGGGTCACAAGCTACAGTGCTCAGGAGTGACCCCTGGCGGTGCTGGGGAACCCTGTGCAGTGCTGAGGATAGACAAGGCGGGAGGCGTGTGTCTCATCTTCTGCACTCTCTAACACTGAGCAGTCAGGTTTATGGATACTTCAGTAGATTCTATGCACACACCTTTTTTTTTGGGGGTAGAGTCACCCGGCGATGCTCCAGGGGTTACTCCTGGCTCTGCACTCAGGGATTACTCTCGGCAGTGCATGAGGAACCATATGAGATGCCGGGAATTAAACCTGGGTCAGCTACACACAAGGAAAATAATCTACCTGCTGTACTATTGCTCTGGCCCTGCACACTCACCTTTGAGAAATGCTGAGCTGGGGACTTATTTGGAGAGTGAGTGCTTGATTGATTGGACATTTGGCAGAGGGGTGGGCCTTATACTCTCAGGGTGAGGAGTCTTTCTCCTTCCCTCATTCTGAAACTCTGAATATAGTCAATTCGTCATTCTTGCTTTGGGTTTCCCAAGTGGTGCTCAGGGTGCCCGAGGGTCACTCTGGGTGATTCTTAGTCAGTTTGGTCAGTGGTTCAATGCAGGGGCCAGAGCACATAATGTTGTCAAGAGCTTGTGGTGCTGGGATTACTGAGGTCATCCTGGCAGCTGCAGGCAAGTCGCACGCCTTACCCCTGTACTGCTTTCGGGCCGGAAAGTTATTCTTCAGAATTATCAATGTAGGAGTGTCAAACTCACCCTCGCAGGCTCCCTGCACCAGCTCTCCCATCTCACCCCATTTCCTTCCAGCCTCTAGTGCCAAGTCCTCTGATTGCTGCCCAGCCTGGACTCTTGAGCTTCCAGGTTAGCCATGGTGGGGAATTCACACCAACAGAAGCCACATGAGAGCTGTCACAATGGGCAGTGGGCTTGCCATCTCACAATGGTAGTGAGTGTAAAGGCATCCAAGCAGGATCTTTACAGCTTCTTAGTGGGGATATTGAGAAAGTCCTCCAGGGATCTGGTGGGGTTGGATGAGTTGGTAATAGAGGCTCATCTATCCCCGTTTCCATGACTCCTTGCGAAGCCCCAGGTGTTCAAGGAAAGCCAACACATCCACTCTAGGAGGCGGGTTCTGGTCTCCCTTCTGCATCAGGGCCACTTGTTGGCAAGTTTACACAGTCCAGCTGAGGGTGCCTCAGTCCAGCCCCTCTAGGGCAGGAATGACCACATCCCTGAACACCCCCAGTGGAGAGAACTTAGGCCCCATTCCCGGAGGCTGTGTCTCTAATTGCTCTCATGCCCAGACTCCAAACTGCAGAACCCTCTCGGTGTAGCTAGGACCGATAGACCTGGGAGGCATCAGGATGCTCATCATAGAACCTTCTGGAGGGGTCAAGACTGACACCCCTTTCGTTCCCCTTTGTGGCACCTCTGCTCTTTCCCCAAGTGATAGAGAGGCTCCGGGAGGGAAAGCACAGTCTAGATGCGTCTTAATTTAGCGCCTGGTCCATCCAAACACCTCTACCTCCTCCTTTGTACTTAAATAGTTTCTTTCATCCAACAAGTTCAAAGCTGTCTAACCAAATTAACCCACTTCTTGCACCACGTCAGAGCAGGTAGCGCTGTTCTTTCCTTTCAAGGGCAGGCAAGGAGGTGAATCAGCCAGTGGCTGAGGTCTCTGCTGGTGACACGGAGTGAGTCAGTGGGGCCCCAGGGTGACTGACCTGTGTCTCTGAAGTTCACATCCAATGCCCCGAGTGTCGTTTATAATTAAAAAGATTAGCTTTGATGAGACAATATTTATGTGTATGTGTGTGTGTGTATGCGCATGTGTGTTTGTGTGTGTGTGAAGTGGTTTGGGCTCCTGGGAAACAAGTGCTGGGTAGACAGGGTCGTTATGCTGGGGGAGGGGTCCAGGATCCCCTGAAACTGAATCTCATGATGATGAGTGTCGTCATTACTCACCACCACCCTCATCCTCCTTACAGACATCGCTGTCATTACAGCTTGTGTTCGTGGAGCTTTGGCTCTGAGTTAGGCACTGAGTGAGCTAAGTTCTCCACTATGTCTGAGTAGTCCAGTGTTACTGCGCTCCCCATTCTGCTGATGACGAACTCAAATCTCAGAGAAGTTAAGCGACTTGCCCTGAGTCACACAGCTCTGGGTGAAGCTCCAGGCAGTCTGTCTCCAGCAACCCTGCCTGTGACCACTGCACTTGACAGAGGGCAGATCTCAGATTGTGCCAAAACATTAAAACAGAACCCTAATGACCCACCAGTTCCACTGTGTATTTATGTTATGATTAGAGAATCCCAGCGCGTTTAGAGTTATGATTAGAGAATTTCACTCCACTGGAAGGAGTGAAAGTTCTCAGCATCTGCAAATAACTTGAGGACCCCAGCAATTTACATCACTGGGAGCAGCCGAAGAGGTTTATCCCCCAACCCCCAGCCATAACAAACCTCCCCAGGGTCTCTGACACCTCTCCATCCCTATGTGGTTTCACAAAGTGGGAGGGGATTGGCCAGGAGAGAAGTAGGACAGGATTCCCCAGTATCCATCTGCAGCAGAAGCTGAAGCAGGGAGGGATTCCCTGCCACTTCCCTGGGGCCTCCAATGCTTCCCCTTCTAGCCAGCGCCACCCTCTAGAGCTTCTATGGAGGGACAAGTGGGTGAGAAACCATGTTCAGATCCTTCCCCAGACTGGGGCAGCGGCCTGGAGTAGATTTGACCGCACACAGGCATATGGTTTTAGGGACTATCCCTGGCATGGATATCCTGGTGACTCCCAGCCAATGAAGCCCATCTCCTAATCACATTCACAGCCTCCTGAGTCTGAGATCACCCCTTCTCACCTGGCCTGCCTCCAGCCTGTTACTGGGCCTTCAGAACTTGTATCTCAGCCACTCACATCAATCTTTGAGACCCAGTACCTGATGCCCATCACTCGCAGGTCCAATTGCTCGATTCTCCTTCCTTCCTCAATCCTCTTTTATGAATGAACTGAGCTTGGGCCCTTCCTGGCCTTTCATGCTGTGCCCCTGGCCTCATCATCACTTGGTCTGAAGTTGGGCCCTTAGAGGTCAGAACAGACTTTTGTCCCCATCCCTGTCTGTGGTTGCCAAAGCAACAGGAACCAAATACTCAAACAACTAATTACCCCCTCCCCCCTTCCCGGAGGGCAGCTTCTAGAGGATTAGGATTCGGATGAGATCAGTGGTTTGCCCCTACCTCTGACTCATCCATCTCCTGGGGATTTGAGTAAAAAGCCTGGAATGGTCCCATCCTTCACCTTCTGGATTAGGGAGGTGTGTGGGGGACATGGTCTGGCAGGAATTTGGGGCAGGAAAGAGCGTGAGCAGAAGTGGAGGTGGGGAAAGAAGACAAGAGGAGGTGAAGCTGACCCTGGGGTTCCCCCCGTGTTGGGGTCTGTGGTCCCCGCTTTGTCAAGCAGGATAGAAGGCCTGGAGAAAACAAGCGCCCATTCTCCGCCTCCAGCAACCCACTTCCTAGCCCTGGGGCTCCACAAGACACTTGACAGACAAATGGCCGCTGCCCTCAAGTCTCCGCACCTGTCCCCCTCCCCCCCACCCCTGCTGCTTTCTGTTCAGGTTCCAGGCAACCATCACCCACACTCATCTCACGCCTTTCAGCAACTCCTTCCCTTCTCACTATTTTTGTTGTTTTTGGCACCCGCTAGCCTGAATTGCCCATGACAAGACAGATCACCTGATACTGGAATTAGGATTCTCTGGTTTCAATTTGTTCTCATGCTCAGCTGGGAGATGAGTTAAAATGGAACTAGCCATAGTATGTGGTTTTGTGGGCAACCAGCCACAGAATGTGGGTTTCACGGGCCCTTGCCATGTTTGCTTTCTCTCAGAAAGGATCACATCCGTAAGCATTTCCCTCTAAGAGATCAGGACCCAGGAAGGTTTGCCCCTTGCCCCTCCTGAGGTCAAGGAGTCTCCTCGCAGCCCGCGTTCCTCCACTGCTCACCCCAGCGGCTAGCCTGGTGCTGAGCCCGGTGCTTCAGGTGCGGGCGTGCACTTACCTGCCCTGTGCCTGGTCCACTGTGTCCATCCTTGATTCTCGGCCGCAGCAGCCTCTGCAGACAGCCAGGCAGGAGTAAAGGAACTTTCAGGGGTCCCGAAGATGCCCAGACTCCCTCTCTTCTTTTCTGGGCTCGGGGCAGGCCGGCGAGCAGGTGGCCTGTGCTCTTCTCTAGCAGCAAATGCCCAGCCAACCCAGCTGGTTTCCTTGGTGGCTGGAATCCTTTCTCCTCACTTAAGAGACATGCAGGATGGGGCGCACCATCCCCCATCTTGGCCAGGCGCAGACTGGGGAGGGTAGTCAGCCAAGCAGCCTTCAGACATGTCCGTGTCAGGGTAGACAGTGGTGGGAAGGCTCAGGCCGGGCTTGCTAGGAGTAGGGTCATGGCTTTCTCAGGTCCTGGTCCCTGTGGTCTCTTCTGAGCATCTCTGGTGATTCTTCCAGGTTGCTTAGCAGGAGGCCGCCATCCACAAGCAGGTTCAGGCTGTCCTAACCTGTCTTGCACATTCCAGGCTTTCTTATTCGAAGAAGGGCTGACTGCTTTTTGGTGCTGGTTTCCTCCGGGCCTCATCTCTCCACGTTCTTCTCTCTTTTGCCAACACCCCTTCCTGCTCCCAGCTCTCTGCACTTCTCCCCTGTCAACGCAATGCAGGATAATTCGTTGTCTGCTTTCTGAAGGCCCCAGTCTTTGCATTTTCCCATACTTAGACCTTCTCCTGGGACCACAGCCTCCCTTGCAGCCATGCCAGTAGACCAGAGTGGAAAACCGGAGAAGGCTGCCTGCCTGCTGGCTTTGAGCCCATGCTCCCGGGCAGGTCTCTCTCCCCCTGGGAGCTGAGGGAGCAGCTCATTGCTGGAAATCTAGGGCTTCAGGGCAGGCCGAAGAACAGGTGGCCTGTGCTCTTCTCTAGCAGCAACTGCCCAGCAACCCAGCTGGCAGGCCCTCCGTTTGCTCCATGCCCAGGTAGAGGGAGAAAGAAACTTCCCTGCCAGCCGGTGGCGCCGAAGCCTTCAGTCTTCCTCTGCAGCCTCTGTGATCCAGCCTCAGGGACTCACTCAGTCTTTCCTCTTTAATTGCTTTGGAGGAAAACAAAGAAAATTTGGTTTTACTGTCATGAGGTGGGACTTTTCATGCGAGTGGCATTATAATAAGCAGTGGTCATGGCCTTGGAGGTGGCAGATGAAGGACCGTGATCAGTAACTCTGGTGGAGTCCCGCCATGAAAGCGCGAGGGCGGGGCGAGGACTCCAATAAGTTGTCAATAAAACTGCAGCTTTGGCCGGCAGCCAAAACCACAGGAGAGGCTGGGGTGCTGCTCCCTGAGGTGCAGGGGATCCCAGGTGGTGCCTATCATGAGGCCACTTTTATATAATCAGGATCTGGGACACCCATTCCTCAGACCTCCTGGTGCCTTCTTGGATCTCTCAAATAACCCCTAATGACTTCTTGCAACCTTCCCTCCATGCCCCAGTGCTGTCTCAGCATTTTCTTTTTTTGTGTGTGTGTGTTAAGGTTCTGGGATTCAATTAAATGACCATGAAGTCTCCCCTGGGAATTTTTTTCCCCCCACACATGATGATACTCAGGATCTTTCTCTCGGCTCTATGCTTTGGGGGCTGCTCCTGGTGGTGCTCAGGGAATTGAGAGGTGCTGGAACCTGGGACTCCCGCCCGCAGAGCAGGCACTGAACTGTCTTTTTAGCCTCCCAATTCCTTTCACCTTCAGTTTTGAGACAGGTAATGTGGATCCCAGTAGGATGGGGGTGGGAGATCAAGGGACACCTCCTGCTGGTGTGTCCGTGTTGCTGTGAGAAGTGGGAAAAAAATGTTAGAAAATTTAACTGGAAATTTTGTGTGTGTGTGGTGTCAAGGGTCAAAGCTAGGCCCTCACTATTTCAGGCATGTGTTCTGCCAGTGAACCACCTCCTTGGTCCCCCTGAAATGACCTGGAAAGACTATGGAATATAAGGCCAAGGCTTGGGGAATTTTAAGATCAACAGTCAGGGTTTCCCTATTGGTGGGGGCCACTGTGGCTGGTTTCCTGCCTTTCCCAGTTTTTTTTTTTTGTGCGCTGGATGCCACAGTGGAGATGTTTGATGAGTTCGTCTTCCCTTTTCTCTCATCTCTGCCTCCAGAGACTCTCCCAAGGTGGCTCAAACGCAGGTAGGTGGACATTTTAGCTTGAGTGTGTGTGTGTGTTTGTAGATATGTAGAGTGCTGGAAGCAGAAATATATATATATTCATATATATATTTATTTATACTTCTTACCTTTATTCCAGTTTATAAAGGTTATAAAGGCTTACATATATTTCTTAACCTTTATTCCAATTTAATGTATTTTTAATATCGTAATTTTATAAGCATAGTTATGCTAAATATTGAACTTTTAGTGTACAGTCATTTCATGTCAACGTTTGAACACATCATCTTATGTTAAGTATATGTTAATTTTTTAAATTGAATCACCATGGGATGCACAGTTACACTGTGTTTTTAAGACCTCTTTTATTTTTGTGAGGCAAGATATTTTTGAATGAAAACTTATTTAGAAAGATGTGAGGGGAGAGAAAGAGAAGTATGTGTTCAAGAGAGAATACGGACTTCTCCAGAGAGGAAATAAGCAAGTGAAGAAACAGAGATGAGAGAGATACATGTTCAAGGGACATGGGCATCATGGGGAAACCCTTAGTGCCCTCTTTTATTTATCTTTTAAGTTTTTATTCTTTTTAACTTATGTTTTATTTTTTAATATTTATTATGTCACCATGAGATAGACCATTACAAAGCTGTTCATGGTTGGGTTTCAGTCATATAGTGTTCCAGCACCTGTTCCTCCACCAGTGCACCTTCCCAACACCAATGTCCCCAGATTCCCTCCCCACACCAGTCTGACTCTATCCTCTATCGCAGGAACTTTCCTTCTCCTTCTCCCTTCTCCTTCTCCTTCTCCTTCTCCTTCTCCTTCTCCTTCTCCTTCTCCTTCTCCTCCTCCTTCTCCTTCTCCTTCTCCTTCTCCTTCTCCTTCTCCTCCTCCTCCTCCTCCTTCTCCTTCTCCTTCTCCCTCTCCTCCTCCTCCTCCTCCTCCTTCTCCTTCTCCTTCTCCTCCTCTTCCTCCTTCTTCTCCTTCTCCTTTTTCTCCTCCTCCTCCTCCTCCTCTTCCTCCTCCTCCTCCTCCTTCTTCTTCTTCTTCTTCTCCTCCTCCTCCTCCTCCTTCTCCTTCTCCTTCTCCTCCTCCTCCTCCTCCTCCTCCTCCTCCTCCTCCTCCTCCTCCTCCTTCTCCTTCTCCTTCTCCTTCTTCTCCTCCTCCTCCCCTCTTCCTCCTCCTCCTTTTTCTCTCTCTTTCTCTCTCTCCTTTAGCGGATTGTGGTTTGCAATACACACACTAAAGGATTATCATGCCATATCCTTTTACCTACTTTTAACACTCAGTTCTAGTCTAACATTACCATTTCTACTAGAGCCCTCTTTTAAAGGATCTTTACCATCAAAGCTTCCTTGTTCTCAGACCAGCGGCCAGAGCCCCTGCTTGAAGTGCTCTTCAGCAATCTTTGCTCAGGGGTTACTCATGGCAATGTTCAGGATATGTGCGGTATCAGGAATTAAAGTGGGGTTGGTGGTGTGTAAGCCTGTACTGTCTCTCCAGCCCCGCCACTGCAATCTTTTCAATGATACACAGGAGTCAGCACACAGCAGCCGGCCGGCCTTCTGCACGCCCAGCATGGGATCCTCTGTCTATGCTGATGGAACAAGTCTGTGTTGTCACTTAGTGCAATGTCCTCTGTTCTCCTTGAGGCAGAGACAGCCCCTCCCTAGAAATGCCAGGTGGGCCAGCAGGAGAATCTGATTATGGGTTTGCCGGATCACGAGACTCAGAAGAATGTCACTGGCTGGACCAACTCCCAGTTAACAAGGGCAGATCTTTTGGGTGAGAGCTGTGGCCTCTTTGAAGGGCTACCACAAAACTCAGCTTTCATGGGTGTAGAGCCTGAAGAGGAGTCCTGACTTAGCAAGAAGCCCAAGTAAAGAATTTTATAGGACCAGGGACTCTTCTGAGGGAGGTAAATAACAGACTGAGGAAAGGGCATTTGAACACCAGTGAAGAAATAAAAAGAGAAAAGACATTACAAAGTCTGTCCACACCCTCCGCAGAGCAGGTATAAATGCATCCCAGAGGCAGGAGACTCACAGCTCTGTGGCTTGGAGAACTCGGTCTCTGCTTTTAGCCGGGCTCCTCACTTTTCGGCGTGCACCATGCCTTACAACTGCTGCCTGCCCAACCTGAGCTGCCGCTCCAGCTGCTCCTCCCGGCCCTGCGTGGCCCCCAGCTGCCATGGCTGCACCCTGCCCGGGGCCTGCAACATCCCGCCAACATCGGCAGCTGCGGCTGGTTCTGCGAGGGCTCGTTCAACAGCAGTGAGAAGGAGACCATGCAGTTCCTGAATGACCGCCTGGCCAGCTACCTGGAGAAGGTCGCGGCAGCTGGAGCGGGAAGACGCGGAGCTGGAGTGTCGCATTCAGGAGCGTTGCCAGCAGCAGGAGCCCCTACGTGTGCCCCAACTACCAGTCCTACTTCCGCACCATCGAGGAGCTGCAGCAGAAGGTGAGGGCGCCTCCCCTCCCTCTGGGCTCTCAGGAGAGCTTACGAAGCCTTCTTAAAGAAGCTGATGGTTCCATATTTCATTTTAGTTCTCATAAAGCAACCTCTCATTCCCTAGATCCTGTGCACCAAGTCAGAGAATGCCAGGCTGGTGGTGCAGATCGACAATGCCAAGCTGGCTGCTGGCGACTTCCGAACCAAGTGAGTTAGCGAGATTTTCACTAGTGTTCTCCCCTAGTGTTGGATAAGTTAAAAATAAATGAGAAAAGGGATTTTCCTAGCTTTGTGTTTTTTGCACAGGTTCACTCTGCTGTTTCTAAGGCAGTACTCTTTAAGCCCTGGTTCATCATGAACTGGTGCTGACCCGCAGGTGTAGAAAGGTTGAAAACCGTTGGTGTATTACCTCGGTTATTACTGCCAATCTGTGCGCTGGTCTGCAGGCCAGGTTTGGGTGTGCAGGCGTGGAAAGGCGAAAGGACACTGCTGTATGTAAAGGATATTGCAGAAGATTGGGGGGGGTGGGAGGACCAGGCAAAGGAATCACACAAAAATCAGATTCTGGGTTTTGTTCATTGCAGAAAGTGGGCCGACAAGGTGAGGGATAGTGAAGACGTCGGTCCCTAAGGTTTGCCGGTCACTGCTTTGACTCTGTTGCCTGGCAGGTATGAGACAGAGCTGGGCCTGCGGCAGCTGGTGGAGTCGGACATGAACAGCCTGCGCCGCATCCTGGACGAGCTGACTCTGTGCAAGTCCGACCTGGAGGCCCAGGTGGAGTCCCTGAAGGAGGAGCTGCTCTGCCTCAAGAGCAACCATGAGCAGGTGAGTCCCAGGATGAGATCGGAGGAGATCTATAGTCCTGCCCGGGGAAGAGTGGGGTGCCGGGGGCTTCAATGAGGAGAATCCACAGAATTAGGGGGTATGAGACTATGGGAGGTTTCAGGAATTTCCTTGAAGAACACCCAAACTCCATGAAGCAAAAGAAAAAAAATAAATAAAAAAAGAGGGCTGGAACCTGGCCCCACTCCCATATGATGTGAGCCTCTCCCTCACAGTAGGGCTGGAGCTCACCCCCCCCCACCCCCCAGGCCGTGAGCCTCTCCCCACACAGTAGGGCTGGAGCCCACCCCCATTGGCCATGAGCCTCTCATACACAGTAGGGCTGGAACCCACCCCCATAGACTGTGAGACTCCCTCTACAGTAGGGCTGGAGCCCACCCCCCATAGGCTGTGAGCCTCCCCTCTACAGTAGGGCTGGAGCCCACCCCCATAGGCTGTGAGCCTCCCCTACACAGTAGGGCTGGAGCCCACCCCCATAGGCCGTGAGCCTCTCACCACACAGTAGGGTTGAAATCCACCCCCATAGGCCGTGAGCCTCTTCCCACACAGTGGAGGTCCAGGCAGCTCCACAGTGCAGCCATGTGCTTGGGACTGGTTTCTGGGTGGTACAACTGGTCTCAGCATTGGCTAAACTCATGCCATGAAAAGACAACCTACTCATTCAAAGGCCTCAAAACCCGCCTGGTGAATCTGAGTCTCAAAGACCTGGTATAGATTAATGGGAACTCTCTCTCTCTCTCTCTCTCTCTCTCTCTCTCTCTCTCTCTCTCTCTCTCTCTTCTCTCTCTCTCTCTCCTGGTGGGGAGGCATAAGGAGCCCAGGACATGACCCTCCTGCAGGTGATTCTCTTGCTTATGGATTCATTGGCGGAAACTGCGGATCTATTTCCTTGGGTCACGAAGTTATCTGCACATTTTCCATGTGCAAACTAGGGAGGCTGGACATGAGCCATCTTTCAATGGTGGCTAGGAGAATTCTTGGGGATCTTTTCTGAACAAACGTCTTGGTGCATTGAGAGCCAGGTGATAAGGAGCAAGGAATGCTTGTCTTACATGGTCTCCCCAGCGTCCCTGAAAGTTCTTTGCTGAGGACACAGACAACCAAAGCTTCAGCAAGGCATGTTGTCTCCATCCGCTCTTCATTCGAGGGTCACACTTGTATTTCTGCTTCAGGAAGTCAACACACTGCGCTGCCAGATTGGAGACCGCCTCAACGTGGAGGTGGGCGCTGCTCCCACTGTGGACCTGAACCGCGTGCTCAACGAGACCCGGTGCCAGTATGAGGCCCTGGTGGAGACCAACCGCAGGGACGTGGAGGAGTGGTTCACCACCCAGGTGGGCATCCCAGCTCGGGGACATGCAAGATCAGAACCCCGGGGGTCCTGAAGGTGGGGTCTGACCCTGTCCTCTCCCTTTTGCTGTTGCAGACCGAGGAGCTGAACAAGCAGGTGGTGTCCAGCTCCGGAGCAGCTGCAGGCGTGCCAGGCGGAGATCATCGAGCTGCGGCGCCACGGTCCAACGCGCTGGAGATCGAGCTGCAGGCGCAGCACAACCTGGTGCGTGTCATCTTGGAGAGAAATGGGAATTCTTTAGGGTCTATGGGGTCTTTTCCTGGGAAGTTGTGAGACTTCCCCATGTTCCCTGTCTCAGAGGGACTCCCTGGAGAACACGCTGACCGAGGACGGAGGCCCGCTACAGCTCCCAGCTGGGCCAGGTGCAGTGCATGATCACCAACGTGGAGTCGCAGCTGGCTGAGATCCGCAGTGACCTGGAGCGGCAGAACCAGGAGTACCAGGTGCTGCTGGACGTGCGTGCCGGCTGGAGTGTGAGATCGACACATACCGGGGCCTGCTGGAGAGTGAGGACTGCAAGTGAGTATCTGCAGGGGGTTCTGGGAAGCTGGGAGTAAGCAGCATCTACCTCTTCTTGGGGAGACGGGGGAGACTACAGGTTTCAGAGGGGGAAATTATGCTTCTGCCCCAGACATGCTCCAACAGAGCCCAGGAGGCACAGTCCTGGCATCACTACCAAGACAGCCACCACTGTTAGGTGTTCCGGCTGGAGTTGTACAGCCAGTTCTTTGCTTTGCCCAGAGATAGTGTTGATGTGAGAGCCAGGCCCTGTGTTTCTAGCCCTGGGTTGTGTAGAGGAGCATTTCTACACCTTTAACAAGTCTTGCAGTTACCCTCAGGCAGGCGGGAGCAGGCGTCTCCCACTTCCGCTGGGGAAGAGACCTGTCGGAAGTCACTGGCTAGGACTGGCCGTGTTGGGAGTTGAAGCTGAGTTTAAGCTCAGCATTTCTGGACATGGCTGGCACTCTCATAGGGACTCCTTGGCATCTTGAGATAGTGAGTTGGGTAGCGGGCTAGTCTGTGGCTTTTCTTGTTTGCTTTAGGTCAGGTCAAGTCCCAACAGGAAAGTCTTTCTGAGGTTGTCTCTGATATACATGAACTCCAACCCTCTCTCCACCCCCTCACCTCATTTCTTTCTCCAGGCTGCCCTGTAACCCCTGTGCCACCACCAACGCCTGCAGCAAGTCCATCGGGCCCTGTGTCTCCACCGCCTGCACGCCCCTGTGTGCCCGGCCTCGCTGCGGCCCCTGTAACCCTGCATGCGCTAGACCTCGGGGAAGGTTGGAGGAGCAAGAAGACCGAGCCCAGAGTTTCAGAGCCTTTACTGGGTCCTGTTTTCCTCCTTCCAAAGGGCCTGAAAATCCAGTTTGCATGGCGGGGTCACCCCCCCCCCCCCAACAAGGCGGTCAAGAAACTCACCCCTTGCCTCCAGAGAATTCCCTGTCTGTCCCCCTCACTCTCCCTGAAGTCCCCACCCCCTCAATGTGCTTCACCAGGGCTGGTCCTTCTGCACTTGCTGTGGGATGCTCCCCCAGGGCCAGGGGCCCTCGCCTTTAACCTCCTAATAAATGTGGTTTTCCTGGCGAGGCGGATGCCTTTCTCATTGCTATTCATTCGTCTTACCGCCCATTACTGTAAAAAGGACGCTGTAAAAAGCCACTTGAAAGTCAGCCCACAGCATGGTCCTGCTCTTCCCTCCAGGAGCCCTTCCATGCCTGGAGGGCAGAGAGCTGGCCTGGCTCATAGGCCCGAGGGTGAGGCAAGATGTCAGGAGAGAGGACCTACTGCGGCTGAGCTGGTGTTTGAGTACTTTGGCCATTCCTGGATTTTCTCTTGACTTGGGCATCCTAGACCTGATTGGATTCATCTGAATGGAGGAGGGATGAGTTGGGGGCTCAAAAGAGGCTCCTATGTGATGCTGGCAAGGCCGATGTCTAGATCCAATGCTCTGTTCCCTGGTTCCTGTCCTGGCAGCCTCAGGACCGCTTGGTGGAGGGAGCCCCTAATTTGTCTGCTGTGCCCACCACATCTTCCATTCCTTGTGGAGGTGGGTCACCGCCAGCCTGAGCTCCAGCTGCTCCCTCTCCCTCCCCAGCCCACGGCCATAGAGCCTCACTTCATCTTCACTGGACATTTCCGTGTTCTCAGTTCAAATCAAACACCACCTTGTTGGAACTCTGTAAGACCCTGGATGGAAGGAAGAGAGAGACACAATTCATAAGCCAGTTCAATAGTTAGAACTAGCTAGTGCCCAAGAATGCACTTGGAATATGCAGCCGGCTCTGCCGACCGATCTGGGGCTGAAAGGAGGGTGCACCCTTGTTCATCAGAAATGGGTTCCCATTTTTTTCAATAAAGGAAGTGATACTTAGACTTGGCTTGTTCCAACCCCAAAGCATCATTACTTTCTTTTTTTTCATTTTTTTTGGGTCACGTTTTGCTTTTTTCTGCCCTCAGAAAGAAAGAGAGAAAAGAAAGAAAAAGCTAGGGCTTGCTCCTGGATCTTTGCTCAGGAATCATTCCTGGCAGTGGTCAGAGGATTGTAGGGACCTTATGTGGAGCTGGGGATTGAACCTAGGCCAGTGATAAGCAAGGCAAATGCCTTCCGTGCTGAGCTCTCTGGCTCCCCAAGAAACATTTTGATAGCAAGTGATGAGCGAACCCTCTGCAACCATCTCCCCACTAACTATCACATCAGATGGGGAGATGTTAGACTCTCATTCCCCCACACCCCACCCCCCCCATTTTGGTGATCTTGAGATACTAGGATGAATTATAGTTATGTAAATATGGTTTTCAGGCCACACCTGGCCGTGCTAAGGGCTTACTGCTGGCTTTGTGCTCAGGGATCTTTTCTAAGCAGTGCTTGGGTGACCATATACGGTGCTGGGGATCAAACCTAAGCTGACCATGGGCAAGGCAAGCACCTCACCCACTGCGCTATTGTTCTCGCCCTAGTTGTGTACATTTTTGATAGAACAACGGTTCATTCTCTGTACCAGAGCTTCTTGCTTAGTCCTTATGCTTAAAACTCAAGTTCCAGGAGATTCACCCAGTTGACTCCTCAACTCCTGAGAAGCCTCAGACCAGGAATTCATTCTCTTTTGATCTTGGCCGCCCATGATACCCTCCACATCTGAGGGCAAGATCAGTGCAGAGGGTTCCCTCACTGGGCTGGACTCTATTCCATCTCCTGCTCATGTTGGGCACTAAGCAGTCTTGGGGCCTGGCTCTTTCCCACCATAAGGCCCTAAGGGCAGGACCCAGAAGTGGGCTGTTTTCAAGATAATAAAACTTCCGGAAAGCCCAAAGCCCTAACAGCCACAAGAGAACAACACCTGTGTGTACAGGACAGGACGTGCCTGGCCTTCTGAATACTTTGTTGCCATGGCTCAGGATGCTGCTTGTGCTCTGTGTTCCCTTTACTAGAAATGTATAAAAGGCCTAAGCTATGCTCAGTAAATGTAGACTGTTCTCCAGAACTCCCTGCTGAGTTGGTGTCTTTCTTCTCTTTTTGCACCGGCAAGGCAGCGGCAAGGCAGTTTCTCCCAAGTCCATCCCTCTCCTTTTCACAAGATCTAAGTCTCCCTCATCCGTGCAGTGGGCTGCTGGCCAGCCTCCCCACCCCCAACACACACATGCTGACATTGATTAATTTTGCAAGGACACAAACATGTTCCTAGAAGCTCCCAGGGAGAGCAATTGTTTCCCTCTTCCCAAAGGTATTTATGTTCTAATTTGTAGTGCCTGGGACTATGTTAGGTACCCACAGAAGCTACTAACCTGATGATTTAAAATGGGGAGGCTTGGGAATATACCCTGGGCAGTCAAAAACACAAAGCAGCAACACCATCTGCACTTTTATTTTTTATAGCAGCACTATTCACAATAGCCAGAATCTGGAAACAACCAGAGTGCCGGAGAACTGATGACTGGATAAAGAAACTTTGGTACATCTACACAATGGAATACTATGCAGCTGTTAGGAAAAACAAAGTTATGAAATTTGCCTATAAATGGATGGACATGGAGAGGATCATGTTGAGTGAAATTAGCCAGAAGGAAAAAGATATAGAACAACTGCATTTATTTGCATGATGTATATATACATACATATAGTATGATACCATATATATGATACCATATATATAGGATACCATAGTATGACACATAATATGATACCAACAATATACTATATATAATATACAGTATATAATATATGATACCTATATTTAAGATACTGTATATGGTATTATATATAATACCATATATATCATATATATTGGTATCATACTATATCTATGTATATATACATCATACAAATAAATGGAGACTCCACAGACATGGGGCAGAGCTGCTACTTGCTCTCCCTGCCCAGCCACTCACGAGGTGCCCGGGAGGGATGGCATGTTCTAGCCCTGGGCCGCCACCCCATCAGAGCCTCGCAACAAGCCAGATGACCCCCACTCCATGAGAGCCTCCATTTTCCACATCCGGACTTCCCCCTCGTCAGAACTTCACCCAGCAGATCAGCCTATCGCAGCCCGCCTTGCGTGGCGATTTTGGCCACACAGTTCATCAATAAATGCTGGATTTAGAGATGACCACAAGAATATGCTACCCACACAGCAGAGCCTGGCAAGCTACCCGTGTCGTATTTGTTATGCCAAATACCAGTAACAATTATAGACCTCATTCCCGTGATCTGATAGAATGGTTTGAGGCTCTTTATGTTCTGGAGCAAGCAGGTGCCCTTGGGCTCTACTTGCATGAGACAGGACATATGGAGATGTTACTGGTGCCCGCTCGAACAAATCGATGATAAACAGGAAGACAGTGATACAAATAAATGCAGTTGTTCTATATGTATATATACATATATAGTATGTGTATATAGTATATATACTATATATAGTATATATATTATTATATGTATGTATGTATATATACTTACATATAGTATGTATGTGTACATAGTATATACGATATATAGTATATATACATACAATATGTATGCATGTATATATATGCATACTATATGTATGATATGCATACATATAGTATGATACCAATATCCAAAGGTCAGGCAAAACATGAATTAGGAGGTCTTATCAATAGGTGGAATCTACACAAATGTGGGGAGTCAGAGGTTAGGTAAGACAGAGAAGGGAACAGTGTGCTAATAATCCCTGAAAATGGTAATGCCAGCCTAGAACTGAACATTGAATATAGGCAAAAGATACATGATAACCTCTGAATGTATGTACTGCAATCCACAATGTGTAAGAGAGGGAAGAGAGGGGGAGAGAGAGAGAGAGAGAGAGAGAGAGAGAGAGAGAGAGAGAGAGAGAGAGAGAGAGAGAGAGAGAGAGAGAAGAGAAAGAACCTGCCATAGAGGCAGGCTAGGGGGGGGAGGAGAAATTGGAGTCATTGGTGGTGGGAAATGGGCACTAGTGGAGGGATGGGTGCTGGAACACTGTATGACTGAAACCCAGATATGAACATCTTTGTAATTCTATATCTCACAGTGGCACAATAAAATGTATATAACAAATAAAAATAAAATGGGGAGACTTTCCCGGATTATCCTCAGGGCACCCCAGGTAGTCACAAGAGTTCTCAGAAGTGGAAGAAGGAGGCAGAGGAGGTGGGGGTGGGGCAGGGGGCTCTGACTGTGACTGCAGCTCACAGTGGAGTGTTAGGAGGAAACATCCCTGCAGGATTTGAAGATGGAGGCAGGGAACTGTGAATCAACAATGCTGGTGGCCGGGGTATTCCTCCAGAGCTGGAAAAGGCAAAGCTCACGGAACAGAAACATCTTTGGAATTAAAAGAAATACAAAGGCCTGCCAATGCTTTCCAACGTTTACAATGTGGATCTACCTACTCAGATGTGTATTATATGTACATGTATACACACCTATGCAGTCACGAAGTTTGTGTCCATATATGCACAAGGTCATGTAAAACTTGACCATTTTAATGTCTTTGGTGTATGATGCTGGGGAATTAGGCAACCATTGCCAATGTTCAACTCCATAATTTTTCAGTCCCCCAAACTCCGAAACTCCCCAAATCCTCCTATCCCAACTCTCTGGGACCCTCCATTCTACTTCCTGTCTGCATATATCTGATTATTCAGGTACCTCCCATTGGTGGACTCTTACACTTGTGGTCCTTTTGCTTCTGGTTTATTTCACTTGCTGTAATGTTTTTTGGGTTCATCTTTGTCAGAATTGTGTTCATTTTAAAGACTAATGCTCCACTGTATGCAGACAGCTTGTGCTGTCTGTTTATCAATCGAAGTGATGAACATTTTGTTTGGTTTTTCTGGCAGTACCAGGGCCCCAACCCAGGATCTCTCACGTGGAAGACAAGCATTCTGTCTGATTTCACCCCCTGCATCCCACCTATGGGAATCTTTTGCTCTTTACTCCATCTGATGATTGCGAGCAAAGCTGTCACGAATGTTCATGTACTTAGATATGTTTAAGTCTCTGCTTTTAATTCTTTTGCATATAGACCTGGAAATGGGGTTGATTTGTAATTCTGTTGACTTTTTAGAGGAACTATTATACTGTTTTCCACTTAACATGTCCAGCAACAATACACAGTGTCTTAATTTTTTCATCCCCCTTAACATTTGTTTCCTAATTATTTAATTAATATTTTTTGGTGTATAGTCGTATCTTATTGTGTTTTTCCGTGTTTCCTTATTTAGTAATGCTGGGTATCTCTTCATGTACTTATGCCTATTTGTATATTTTTGCAGAAATGTCTCACATCCAATGTCCAGTTTTAGCATGTGTTTGGGGGGCTCTCCAGGGCTGAAGGGTCACTTCTCGTGATACTTTGCCCAGCTGTGTGGGCCTGGCAACCCAATGGTTTGCTCAAGGATGTTGGTGCTGCTCAGACCCTTTGGTATTGGGGACCACCATAATCACACTTGATGGTGCTTGGGACCATGCAATTTGATGGGATTCAAACCAGGGGATTGAGTTTGGGGACTAGTGCATGCAAGGAATAAATTCCAGCCCTTTAGGCTGTATTCCCTGGTCCCTCACTGACTATAAAAAACCAAATAGTCAAATATTCATTCTAGAGACAGGGATAGGAAATTTCTCATTAATTTCACAGCCCCCCACGTTTTAGTTTCTTTGAATAAACACTTGCTTTTTCCTAGATGAACTTTATTGTTCATGTATATTTCATATGGAAAAATACTCCCAAGCGCTAATTGAAACTATTAAATAACTATAGTTGGCACTAATTGAGATCCTACTCTGTACAGGATGTGTGGACTCACTGTGTGCTTGATAATTAAATCCTCTAACAATGCTGTAAAACAGGCAATAATGGTATTCTTATTACCTTCATTTTATAGATGAGATTGAGACACGGAAGGGTCAGGTTACGTGATGAAGAAGACTCATGACTAAATTCTTGTCTAGGTTTAGTTAACTCCCCAAACCTCTTGCTTTGGATTACTCTAACAGGAAATGCACATAAAATGGGCACTGTCCAGTTTTTCATTGGAGTTTTGTTGTTGCTGAGTGGCAGGATGTTCTTTATACATTCTGGATATTCATTTCTTATTAGATATATGATTTGTAGTTATTTTCTGTTTTCCTTCACTCTCTCAATAATGTATATTGTTGCTTAAATTTAAATTTTTACTGCTCATTTAGCCTTTTTTGGTTTGTCTTGGGGCCACACCTGGCTGTGCTGGGGGCATAGTCCCAGCTCTGTGCTCAGGGATCACTCCTGGTGCTACTCAAGGGACCATATAGCGTGTTGGGGATCAAATTTGGGCCAGATGCATGCAAGGCAAATGTCTCTTACCCATTGTACTAACTCTACGGCTCCATTTGGTGTCTTTTTACTCTTGGTATCTGTACTTTCGGTATCATTGCCAAGAACTATTATCAACTCCTGAAGATTTCCCTTTCTTAAGAGTTTTTCATTTTAGTACTTCATTAAAGTTTTTCATTAAAGTTAAAAAACATCTATTTTTAGTTGCCATATAGTGTGAGGCAAGGGTTATAGCTCCATCAATTTGCTCTCCAAGACTTACATTCTTTCCTAAAGGACAGAGGTTTGCTATTAACAAACTGAGTATTAAAAAGATAGTCATGCTGTCAAAACAGAAAATCACAGCATGCTTTCAGCTTGGAGAATATCACTGGAATGAAGAAAAACTCTGACTAGAGACAAAGACAGAGTTACAAAATCTGTGAATTTGGGCATTTGTAAAGTCTGCCATGTTTTTCAAAAGCAAAAAATCTCTATCTTTATAGCAAGATCTTAATTTTGGAAATAAATGCATGCGACACACTTCCACCAGTTTTTTCCATTTTAATTGTTTCCAACTGTTTGTCATCCTCCAGAACAGTGATTCCAAGCCTTGGTTGGGCTTCAGAAGCATCCAAAGGGGAACTTTAAAAAATTTGGAAATGGGGCCAGAGCAATAGCCCAGCGGGTAGGGCGTTTGGCCTGCAAGCGGCCGGCCTGTGCCGCCCGGGTTCGATCCCGGCATCCCATATGGTCGCCCGAGCACCGCCAGGAGTAATTCCTGAGTGCAGAGCCAGGAGAAACCTCTGAGCATTGCCAGGTGTGACCCAAAAAAGCAAAAAAATTGTTTGGAAGCTCAAAATGCTCAGAGTTTATTTACCTGGTCTGGGATGCAGCTTGACCACTGGGAACTTTAGATATTCTATAGGGGGTTCTAACAAATCAGGCTGTGTCTCACTTCTCAGAACCCTGAATTCTAGTTCTGATTTCACTTCTCATCAGCTCTGTGTTCTTGGGCAAAGCAAGTGACAACTCTGAGCCTCAGTTTCCCCCAAAGGTAAGGTGGAGATCATCTCTGATTTATCCACTTGCCCAGAAGGTCATGGAAGACTGTGTTTATGGAAAGACTGTAAACCAGATGCTGTTAATTAGGATTATTAATCATGTTTATGGTTGTTGACTTAATGTATAACAAAGCTACTTAAGGGTTGAAAAGTTTGGTCTTTTTCTCTCTCTTTTGAGTTTTATGCCCAATAGTATAATCTACACAACACAGTATCCTGTTGACCCCATACCACTGTTTTGATCTTCGCCAAGTCCCCACACTCAGTTCTGCACCAGGACTACAGACTCGTCTCTGCTTTAGTTGGTGCCCTGGGTCTTACACTCACCTTTAGACGGGGCCAAGTTCTGTCTCAGTTTCATTATAGTGCTCTTTGGTAACCTGTTTGTGCACACCTGGCCCAGCCTGACCTGAACTCAGTATACTTGGTGTACTTCATACTCAGACCATCATCTTTTCTAGATCAATTCCTTTTTGGTGTATCTGAAACTTTTTTTAGCAGAGGAATTAAGTAAAGGCCCCGATTGTCATCTATTTGGAGTCAAAGCAATTGCTAGAATTCTTTGAGGCTAAAGGCTGCTACAACAAGCAGGGCTGGCCAGGAGTGCTGAGCATTTTCCTATAAAAGCCTATCCTTGGCTTTCAGGAGTCATGTCATCAGCAACCAGTGGATTAGGCACTTTTTAACCCCTGGATGCTCCAGGAGCAAGGACATATGTAGAAAGTTGAGGTGTGGATTCCTGTCTGAGCTCAGGGCTGGTATCAGTGCTGTGATTTCTTCCAGTTCCTGTGTTTCCTGGACATTGTCTCCTCTAACTCATAATGATGAGACAACCCCGACAGACTTAAATACATATGCAAGAGCTATTTTGGATAGGTTATGTTTCTTTCCCATATTTCTGATACTGGGTGACAATAATGGGGTCCCATACTCAGAGTTTGGCATGTAGATGGATGGTTGGACTCTAGTACCTTACATGATAGGGATGTGATCTGTTAATACTCATTTCTTTCCTTCTTCACTGTCTAGGCCCGTCTTCCCCTCCCCATAGATTCAGGTTCTTAGAAATCTTAAATTCTAGGAAGCAGGATGTGTTTCTGAAGTGAACATTTGTGGCATTAAAGGCTCCACAAACAGATAGGTCTTCTCCCAGATTCTAAATCACCTTTGGCCATGCTACTCTGCAGTTTCTTTTGTTAAAACAAAACAATGCCATGAGCAACATGCAAATATAAATCAATTATACAAAAGGATAGACATTGTCCTATGGAAAAACGTAAAGGCTTTGACTCCATCTTACTTTTGCAAATATAAATCAATTATACAAAAGGATAGACATTGTCCTCTGGAAAGACATAAAGGGCTTTGACTCCATCTTACTTTTTAGGCAGGTACCATAGAAAGTAGCTGGGTGAGAGGAAAGCTTGAGCTGAGAGGCCTGGGAGGACTGGTGGGCATGTATAGTAAAACAGAATTTCAGGGAACTATAGAGAGAGAAAAAACATAAAATGAGGGTTTAGATGCAGAAATGAACCTACTTTTTTTTCTATTCTTACAAAACCAAAGAAACTTCTGTGTCTAAAGTCTTACTCTGTGGTCAAGCTTCAAAGTTTGACATCTGAGATGATCAGATTCAAGTTCTACCATTTAATGGCCACATCATAAGGAAATTCTGAACTTTTCTCAATATATTACCTTGTTTGTTTAATGGGAATGTTTTTATAAGTATGTCTTAGAGGGTTGTTGAAAGGATCAAATGAGAAATATGTCATAGTACTTAGTAGGTTGTTTGGTATATAAGAATTCATGAAATAGTATCATTATCACCTCCACTGCCATCATCATGCTTGTGAAGAGCTACAAGTCTGGGGGCATTCCCAGAGGAAGAGTAGAGTCCTTTCAAGAACCTGTCCCAAGTAAGATACCAACCCTTGAAGAGCAGGAACTTAGCAGAGAAGTTAGGGATAAAAGACGACTCATCAAATCCTATGGCCTTTACTGAATCAATGTTAAAATGGGCAGTTTTGTTGATGAATATCATAATGGGCTCCATTTTATTCAAGATAAATGATTGGTTGCCACCATATTGAGTTGGGTAACATGCCTGGGCAATGTCTGCTAAAAATAGAACTTTTCCCAAATTCTTCATCTGGAGCCATCTTGGCTAACAAGAGGAACGAGTATGATGCAGAAATTACTATTATCACCTACATCCCCAGCCATTTCCACACACCATATCTTAAACTTCTGAACAAAATTATGGGATGTATAGCATTATTTCTTATGAGGAAAACAAGAGTCTAAAGGGAACTTACTTCTCTGAACTTTTGTCGGTGAGGAAGCAAACCTAGGTCCTTTAGCTTCGGATCAGGTTTTATCCCTCACTCTACCTTTGAATGTGGATATATACATTTGAAATGGTCTCTATTGACTTCTGTAACTTTCTGTGATTTCCTTCTGAAACTCATATTATTTCTTTTCTGAACAAAGGTAACAGAGAGTGACAGGCACCAGAAAGGGAGAAGGTTACTACTTAGTTGAGAGGCATTGGGGGCATCAAAGATATTAAGAGTTTGGAAGAGGGGCCGGAGCCATAGCACAGCGGATAGGGCATTTGCCTTGCATGTGGCCCACCTGGGTTCAATCCTCGGCATCCCATATGGTCCCCCAGTACCCCGGAGTAATTCCTGAGTGAAAAGCCAGGAGTAACCCCTGAGAGTAGCCGGGTGTGACCCAAAAAAGGAAAAAAAGAGATTTTGGAAGAATTGAAGGACAGTAGATGCCAGAGGTGACTGTCAATTGTGCCCTTACAATGTTTATATTGGCATCCTCTCGTTCTTTTGACATGTGTGAAAATAGTCCCATCTGACTATCACACTTCCAGAAGTGGCTGGTTCTCAAAAAGGGAAGTCTAGGTAGGCCTAAGGAGAAAAAATTCCTAGAAACCTCAGGTGATGTCACCATGAGGACAAAGATGGAGCCTCCAGTCTGCCTCTCCTGTTGAGTCTGGAGCATTATTTATGCCCCAACACTGACACTGGTGCTCATCAGTTCACCAGGGAGCTGATGAACTTTCCTTCTGGTCATATCTTGTCTCATCTCCAGGGAAAGTGCGGCTTCTGTGTGGAGGGATAGTTTTCCGCTATATGGGCCATAGTCATTTATAATTTAGAGGTCATAGGAGATTGGTTGACATTCCTCAATCCTTGCTATAGTATCACAAAAATAGCATAGTATAGCATAGCAATAGTATCACAGAGAACACCAATGGCAGGACCATCACATTGCTTTACCAAAATGGTAGAAGGCTGATATGGCCAGTGGGCGGCCATGGCAGCTCTCAGCTTTGTAGTGTTCTCATTTCTCTGCCTGGCTTCACTTCGCAATCATGGCTGCTCTATTTTGTTCAGTTTCCTCATGAATTCACGTGTTCCCTCATTCCTAACGAATTATCTCCTAGAGGAGGTTCAGGATTCTGGCAGCTAACACAGGACTTGAAACTACAAGGGAGGCCAGGAGGAACTAAAGGGGAGCAGAGAACTTTCCAGAAGTCTGCTCGTGCCGAGTCCCTTTCCAGGGCATTCGTGGCAGAACCTCCCAGGTGAGAAGTCCTGGATTCCCCAACAACTCCACCCTAGGTTCCTGGCTGTCCTCCCTTCTGAGTAATGGGGACACCATGTGGGACTGTGATGATTTTGCTTCCTTTGAAGCCATCTGATGAAGCCCTGATTCCACCAAACAGCAGCAAACAGGAGGAGGCAGGTGTGACACAGCGGAGTGGAATAATTTTATGAGATGAGGGGACTCTTTGGAGGCAGCCAAGTAGCATATTTTGGGGAAAAATTAACTGAAGCATGAGGAAAGGAAATGAGGCTGACTGCCAAGCCCCCACCCACCATTAAGAGTATAAAAGGGCCTGGGAGGAAGAGGAGACTCAAACCTCACCCATATCTACCTCCATCTGCTCACCGGCCCTTCTATCAGCCCTGCCCGCACCATGCCTTACAACTGCTGCCTGTCCAACATGAGCTGCCACTCCAGCTGCTCCTCCCGGCCCTGCGTGCCCCCCTAGCTGCCATGGCTGCACCCTGCCCGGGGCCTGCAACATCCCTGCCAACATTGGCAGCTGTGGCTGGTTCTGCGAGGGCTCGCTCAACAGCAGCGAGAGGAGACCATGCAGTTCCTTAATGACCGCCTGGCCAGCTACCTGGAGAAGGTGCGACAGCTGGAGTGTGAGAACGCGAGCTGGAGCGCCGCATCCAGGAATGGTGCCAGCAGCAGGTGCCCCTACGTGTGCCCCAACTACCAGTCCTACTTCCGCACCATCGAGGAGCTGCAGCAGAAGGTGAGGTGTGGTCTGGATGGGGGCACAGACAGCCTTCTACTGTCTTTGAACCACTAGTGGTCTCACGGTCCTCACTGTGGGGTCTTGTTTTCAGATTCTGTGTGCCAAGTCAGAGAACACCAGGCTGGTGGTGCAGATTGACAATGCCAAGCTGGCCTCTGATGACTTCAGGACCAAGTAGGTTGAACCTTCTGACCAGATGCCCTTCTAGGAGCCTCTGGCTTATTCATGGTCCTGTGTGCTTAGTGTTGCCTGGGAAGGAAGAGTCAGCCACCTGTCTTGTATGACATAAGTCAACTGTTTATAAGCGGATATCCAGACCGTGTTCTGTCTGGTCTTCAGCTCTTTCTAGAAAACCTTCATACATCTCTGAATATGGAGGAACAGTCCTAATTATTTCATGGAGTGCATTGATTTGGTGGTAGACAAACCAACACCGTGGAGAGGAGAGGAAGAGACTCCATCTCCTGGGTCTCGGGGTTCCTTCTGATGTTAGGCGAGGTTAGGGCATGTCTAGCCTACCCATGCATAGCTGGAGAAACATGGACATGAAGCCTGATTTACCTCATTGGTGTGAGACCTGAGGCTGGGGAGAGGAGTGGGGAGCTCCCTTTCGGCTCGTCCTCCCAGTTGGATCTATGTGAGCAGGTATGAGATGGAGCGCTGTTCGCGGCAGCTGGTGGAGTCGGACATCAACAGCCTGCGCCGCATCCTGGACGAGCTGACGCTCTGCAAGTCTGACCTGGAGGCCCAGGTGGAGTCTCTGAAGGAGGAGCTGCTCTGCCTCAAGAGCAACCATGAGCAGGTGAGAAGGAGAAAACCCCAACACTAGGTTCTAGAGTGCTTGTGAGCACTAGCAGTCTGGAGGAAAGTTCCAGGAGCATCTCTGAGTTGGGACCTTCAGACATGGGGCTTGTGTTTTCCACAACACGGAGGGAGGCCAGCTTCCAGTTCTTAAGCTGCGGGGTTTGGGAAATAAACCCTACCCCCATCCACACATACATTCTTTGAACAGAGCTGTCTGCTGGCCATTTTTAGGTCCTGAATTTAGTGGTAGAGAAAAACAGGGATAAATAAATAAGACCCAGCCTGATCTTCAAGGAACTCTAGCACAGGGTAGTAAGAGGCTGAAACAGTGATAAACCAGGCAGAGGCCTCAGCTCTAAACGGTCCCCATAACCATGTACTCAGGGAAAATCTTAGTCTGCATGCTATGACAGGGAGACCATAGATTCATTTCTGAGACTTCATTCCTGACTTTTTTTTCCTCCACAGGAAGTCAATACGCTGCGCTGCCAGATTGGAGACCGCCTCAATGTGGAGGTGGACGCTGCTCCCACTGTGGACCTGAACCGCGTGCTCCAACGAGACTCGGTGCCAGTATGAGGCCCTGGTGGAGACCAACCGCAGGGACGTGGAGGAGTGGTTCACCACCCAGGTGGGCATCTCAGCTCCAGAATAAAAGGCTTCTGGGGATGCTGAAGGTGGTGTCTAATATTGTCTTTCCCCCCATTTTGCTGTTCTAGTCTGAGGAGCTGAACAAGCAGGTGGTGTCCAGCTCGGAGCAGCTGCAGACATGCCAGGCGGAGATCATCGAGGCTGCGGCGCACGGTCAACGCGCTGGAGATCGAGCTGCAGGCCCAGCACA
Organism: Cryptotis parvus; assembly: GCA_021461705.1. Taxonomy (NCBI): domain Eukaryota; kingdom Metazoa; phylum Chordata; class Mammalia; order Eulipotyphla; family Soricidae; genus Cryptotis; species Cryptotis parvus. The sequence goes on from JAJIBD010023451.1 coordinate 199,615, forward strand.
ACCTGAGTGCGTGTGGCTGAGTCCTCCTGGGCTGAATCGGGGGCTGGGATAGAAGTTATTGGCGGATCCTTTTGGGTCCACGGGGCTTCTTCTGGACAGCTGTGAGACGACCTCTTGTGTTTCCTGTCTCAGAGGGACTCCCTGGAGAACACGCTGACTGAGACGGAGGCCCGCTACAGCTCCCAGCTGGGCCAGGTGCAGTGCATGATCACCAACGTGGAGTCGCAGCTGGCTGAGATCCGCAGTGACCTGGAGCGGCAGAACCAGGAGTACCAGGTGCTGCTGGACGTGCGTGCCCGGCTGGAGTGTGAGATCAACACGTACCGGTGCCTGCTGGAGGGCGAGGGACTGCAAGTGAGTATGGACTGAAGGGGTTACAGGACATTATGGCTCGTATTTTCAATTCACCCAATACTGCACATTGATAATGTCATAGTTTAGTGACTGGAAAAGCCATAGCGAAAGGCATAGTTCATGGGCCTCTGAGTGATAACAGTGGGGGACTGGTTGGGGAGATTGATACTCACAACAGCTAGGGGAGGCAGATGGTGAGAACATGAGATCATGAGATTATTTTCTAAGAAGACACCTTTCCACCTTTGCACATGGCATGCTACAACAGGGAGAGGGATTTTGGTAACATCAAACTTGATCCCAACCCACTCCAACTGTTGAGAACTTTGATTGTTTCATTAAGCACCTGAGGGTTTCTCCTCTTCTCTCTCAATCCATTCTTAATCTCTGTCTCCCCAGGCTCCCTTGCAACCCTTGTGCCACCACCAACGCTGAGTGGCAGCTGCTGTGGGCCATGTGGTGGCTGTCAAAAGCGCTTGTTAATTTGAAGACTGGCATCCTCTTTGAAGACAGTCGTGAAGCTGTTTACTGCAAGCGCAGGAAAAGTCCCAGACCCCAACTTTGCCGGAACTTGGTTGCCACTTCCAAATGTAGCCAGACCAACTGTGATATCTCCAGACACCGAAATGCTTTCCAGACCCAACAAGGAAAGACACTCCATCAAGTCCAGCATCCGGAAACTCTGTCCTGTCAAAGGTTGAGTCTCCATGGGAAAGTCCAGCTCCCTGCATGCTAGGCTTCCAATGTGACTGTAGGAAGGCTCCTGATCGGACTATGAGGCTTCCTGCTTCCCTTGTAGCTCTTTGGCATTCTCTGGAATGCAAGAAGGTTGCTTCACTGACTTCTCAATAAAGTTTATTTCTCTGGCATAGTAAATGTGTCTCATTCGTGGTCAGGTCACGCACTATAAAGAACTGGTCATGTTTCATAAAATAGCCCTATATAAAGAGGGGTGATGTAGGTGACATCACTGCTTCTAGCTATTATGGTTCACTGGTAAATTCTTATGGAGAAATGTCCTTCTAGGAGGCTTCTGCCCAGAGAAGACCATGCAGAAAACTTGGCCTCCGGCACCTCTGTCCACCTTGCCTTTGCAGTAGGGCTTCAGGAAAGTCTGAGACTCTCCCAGAAACCTTACTTTTCTGTCCACGGTCACCTTCCTCGCTCTAGTTGTATCTGCTCATTTTCTCCCCAAGTTGCCAGAGGACCAGTTACTGTAGAAACTGCTCAGAAAACTACCATCCCTCTACCAACCTCTTGACTGCAACCAGGAGAAGCACCTCCCCTGAAGCAGACCTTCCCAGACTGCCACCATCTTTCACCCCTGGATCTTGCGATATCTCCAGCTTCCAGTGCTCTGTCTTCTGATGGGCCTGGTTTCAAAATGGAGGAAATACCAAGATACTCCAGTGCGTGGAGAACTAGCCCTTCTATGCTGACAGACATATGGGTCACCCATGGGACAGTTTCATTTAGAGTCAGATGGCCCCATTTAATTAGACTAAAACTTATCTGTTCCATACTGGTTCATCTTGGAATGCACTTTTAATATCCAACACTTTGTAGAAAGTCCCTTTAAATGCAGACAGAGTCTCCTTGCTGCCTCACTTCCATTTTGCTCTTTTTCCTTAGCCGTGCTCACAATTGTCATGTTCCTCTACAATCTCGTCATTTATTTCCTACTTCCCTGCCCATAAATATTAACCCTATCCCAGCCTTATTTTTTTTTGTCTTTGAGTTTTCAAAGATCTCAAATCTGCAGCCACTCTCTCAAGTCCCCATTTAATTGGACTCTTTGGTCATAGCCAATGATTGTGTGCATCGGCACTAGGAGATGTGGTGAGGACAGGTAGGTAAGTTGTCCACAGCATGATTGTAGTCTAGAGTGGATAAGAACAAGAGAAAGAGAAACATCATTGAGATAAATATCAACGTGACTCAAAAAATGATCTAAATAGAGGAGGATGACACTCAGATGGGTGAATGATGAGCCTCCAAGAAAACTTCATCGGGGCTTTTGAAAAGCCAAATATTCTCTTCTCATAAACTGTCTGCTGTCTCATTGGCCCTTCAGCAAAGATGGTATCTTCACCTAATTAAAGCCTACTGCAAACCATAGAATGCTGTCAGTTGAATAACTAAGGAACAGTAACACTAATGAGAATTCATGAGGCGGTTATTAAAACTTTATGTACTTCCCATAGTTTTTACTTCAATCACAAACACGGCATAATATTAGCATAATTCTGAAATAAACTTTGATAGGGGTGTATTTGGATGTAGGAGTGTGTGCAGGTCTAAGAAGAGGGAAAGTTTTGCTAAGGGTGATCTCGGCTGGTTAAGAGACGAGAAGGCTGGAGGTGTGTTGAGAGCATGACAGGACAATTTCTGAAATGGGGCAGAGAAAGAATATAGTCTTGGAAGATAAAACTTCAGAATTAGATTGGACCATACCTGGTGCTTTGAAGGGTTTTCTGGGAAATCTGACATTTGCTCTACCCAGCAGTGTTTCTAGGCTGGGTTGTGACGGGCCCTAAGTCTGGGTAGGGTTGGCTGGCAAGGAAGGCAGATCAATAGGACTTAATGAGAGACAACAAGGACTGTGATGGTGGAGGTAAAGGAGAGGGTAGGGCAGGGAAGGGTGAACTTAAGAGGCACAACCTGGGATATGGAAGTTGACTGGAGGGAGAGGAACAAAGGAGAGAAAAGGAAGTAAACTAGCCCTGACTGACCCTGCTGTGGGTTAACAGGAGTCTGAAGTTTTTGAACCCGAGACTATGAAACTACAGTGGATCTCCAAAGGAGACAGGTAGAAAAGTTTTGGGGCCTGACACAGGAGAGTCCCCTAAAATAAGATGGTGGAGAGGTAAGAGCTGTGAAGACTGCCAAGGGGAAGGCATTTGAATGTGGAAGGACTTTGGGAATTATTGAGAGAAAGGACAGGTGGGTCTGGGGCCCTTGACATCAGAATAGGAGGTTCTGCTTTTGTTTAGATGGTCTCCAAGGGTCAACATCACAGCAGGCTCTCTGCCTTTGGAAAAGGAAGTGGAGAAGAAACTGAAATGATACGGACGTCAAAAGAATTCACCTATTCAGTGAGTGGAGGATCAACAGCACCATTGTTAATGAAATGAATAATCTAGTGGAAAATACAATCTGTTGGATACAACTATAGGGAGTTCACTCAATGACTATAAAAACAACTTATGAAGAAACCCTTTTCAGGGAGACTTCAAGCTTCTCACTTGACTGTGAACGTGATGCAAATGTTCAACCCAACACATTCAGGTTACTCATGAGACTTAGTTTGCTTTATTAATTCTGTGCGCTTCTCAGAATGTTTTAGCTTTAGTTCTTCCCTCTGTTGTAGAGAATAATAACACAAACCTGTTTTCATTTCTTCTTTGAGTAGTGCCAAAATTCAGTGTCCCAGCAGAGTAGGACAATTGAGTTAGATTGCCTGAGATTTTATCACTATCATCTTCACTCCTCTGTGCAGATGGGAGTTAAACTCAGATGAACTTCTTACATTTCTGACTTGCTGAGTTCCTTCAGATACCCTTTAGATGTCATTTCCATTAGGAGTCCAGGACTGAGTGTAAAAGAAACAGTGGCTCTCATGAGGGTTTGAGGGATGAGCTCTGAATCCCTCATTGTTCATCTCATGACTGACTGGGATCCTCAAGGTCCTTTTTGGATTGTCCCTCACTGGAAACACTGTTTGAGCATCTTTCAAAGCTAAGTCTTTTGGTCAAGTTCCTGGATCACCACCACAAATTCTCCCCTCAATGTAATGAGGCTAGGTGTTTGGTAAGTTGGCAGCTACCTTCTGTATGGAGAATTTGTGGATAGCATTAGGTACTATTCTTGGAGCAGCTATGATTTGGGCTGGCTCAACATGGGGGTGTTGGTTTTGAAGAGAATTTTTTAGTCCTCCAGTGGGGTATTTTCTTTTCTTTTGTGCAAGTCTGTCTTCTTGAACTGTGCCCAGTGAACTCTCCTGGTCTCTCCTTGCTCTTGGTGCCCATCAAAATATTATGAATCTTTTGGTGGCCTGGTATGATGTATTGCATTTCCCAAAGAATATATTTTGTTTCTCATAAACTGGGGAATTTCAAGTGCCAGTCCCTGGCCAACAGGGAAGAAGTCTTGGGGAACACGGTTTGAGGTGGGAGGTCTCCCAATGGTTTCAGAGTCTGTCACAGGGAGAATGACTTAACTGCCTATTGGCTCTGAATCCTCTCCATGGCTATGTGGCACTGGTAACTTTGTGTGTGATCTCTCCCAGGAAAATAGCCTTGGCTTTCATAATAAATAGCATCCTTAAACCTCAACTGCAATTTGCTTGCATCTGAGCCCAGAAGCCTGACTCCAGCATCGACACAATTACATGGGCAGGTCTAAAACCCTTCTGTTTGGTAGGAATTGATTTGCTCATCATGTTTATTGAAGGACTATTGATTAAGACACTATCATTGCTTATGTAAAGGTAAACAGTCACAACACATAGTAAGTGAATAAACGAAATGCAACTGCCTTCTCAAATTTCTGAGAAGCTAATTGACAGTTTACTTTTTTAAAATTTGTTTTGTTTGAGGCCACACCAGTAGTATTAAAGGATTATTCCCATTTCTGTGCCTGGAGGTTACTTCTGATGGTACTGGTGGACCATGTAGTGACAAGGATTGACCTAGACCTCCTGATGTAAAGGATGTGCTCAGTGAGCCTTCTCTCTGACCCAAAACTTGATTCTTTCTGCAACAAACTCACATTCTTTCAACCATCATGATCAAATGGTCAGAGAACTGGGGAGCTATCACTGTGAATTTTTATTTTCTTTTTTGGGTGATACCCAGTGATGATCAGGAGTTATTTCTGGCTCTGCACTCAGGAATTGCTCCTGGCAGTGCTGGGGACCATATGGGATGCCGGGGGGATTGAACACGGGTTGGCTGCATGCAAGGCAAATGAGCTACCTTCTGTGCTACTGCTCTGACTCCCCCCCCCATCATTGTAACTCTTACTCAAGATGTGGAGCAGTCAATAGCAGGAATACAATTCTAGACTCTGTCCTTCATTTGAAGATGGGACACTTACCTTCTGGATTGTTCTGTTGGTGCTATAGTATCGGTTTTAGGGGCATATTTACTAATCTACAGCTTTGCCTTCCTTTTCCAAACTCTTAAAAAAAGTGACAAATGATGTTTTGCAATCTGAAATAGGAGAAGTCAAGAAAAATGGAAAAAAAGCTAAATAATCCAGGTACTTGCTTGATATTACTTGATCCCACTCAGTTCAGCTCCAATCTGTGCTGCACCAATTTTTAACCACCACCCCCACCCCCTCTTCCATGGCTGTCTCAGGTTGGGAGAGTGGGAAGGAGGAGATGAGCATTGAGGGCCATGAACTTAGGTGCTCTTAGCACCTCAAGGTCTCAATTCCAGAAGTTCACATGCTTATCCCAAAGAACCAGTCAACTATGAAAGCAAGTTTGAACTCTGTCTTGGAAGGGCTTTTAAACTCACCTGTGAAAACGTGTTGACAGTCACCATGTGCTTTTGACCTGGTCAAGATGGCAGATAGCCTGGCGGTTTATCCTCCTCACTAGACTTGGTTCCAAATGATGTCTAGCTGATTAAATGCACTTTTAGAAGATGAAGATTTACCTTCAGTGAATCTAACAAAAAGAAATGTAGGCTCTGAGGGTAGGTTGGAAGATGGTGGGGTCTGAACAAAGGAAAATTAGCACGTGACTCCTATAGGGAGCACTGCTCATCTTTTGAGTAGCAAGCAACTAAACAGAAAAGGTCCACAGTTGCAAATTGCATCTGGAAGAACATTAGGGCAGAATGTCAGCTTGCCAAAATGTTTGAATGATCACAAGATGCCAAGAAGCAAGTGCCAACATGGTGGCCCTTCAGAGAACTGGGTGCTTCTACACCAAATGAAACTTGGATTTCCTTTCCCCTAGCTTCTAGGGGCTATTATGTTTCTCACATAGTACATTTCCTTCTATCAGAATAGACCAGCCCTGTGGTTCTTCGATAGAGAACAGGCTTGTTATTTCTTGACCATTATTATTGAGCAATTGATGCTTCCTAGTAATGGCAAGACTACCCACTGTATCTTGGTAGTGGAGAGTGTGTGTGAGAGAGAGAAAAAAGAGAGAGAGAGAGGAGACAGACACAGACAGACAGACAGTCAGACAGGCAGAGAGACAGACAGAAACACACACACACAGAGTAGAGTTTCCGGGATCAGAGACACCAGGTTTGAGTGCTGGTTCTACCACCAATGGGGGAGCTCTGTGACCTTAGGCAACCTTGGTGCTTTGTGCCTGACCTACAAATCTACAGGGATTTTGGTGAGGATTGAAGGAGGAGTCATGTGCCCTGTGCTCAGCATGGTGGGGTAAGACCACAAGAGCCCCACCAGAGCCGGTTTAGTATGAGGCACAAGGTGAAAGCTCATGGCATGGAGGTTCCCACATGCGAGGGGCTCCCCAGACATTAGTTTTCTGACAGCTCTTTAATATAAAGTATAAGCTGAAATGGAGCTGGGAGAGGGTTCTGGCAGCATCTCAGAGGAGACAGATAGCTTGCCTGTGGCCTGGATGGAAGGACAGAGGAAGGAAGGCTGGAAAGGCTCAGCAAGTCCTTAACAACTCAGCCTCCAGATTCCACACAAAGCAGCCCCTTTCCTGGGGGCTTTCTTCCTTGACTCTTCTCCCAAAGTCCTGAATCAAGGACGTACTAAAGGCGGTGCAAGCCTTTCTTCATTTAGGAACAAGAACCGCAGAAATGTCCCCAGGAGACAGGGGACAGTTGTCACTGAGTGCCTGGTGAATAAGCACTGCTGTTGACGAGGGGATGGGCTGGTCACTTTGAAGCTAAACCATGAAGCTCTCACTTAGCCAACCAGCACGGGTGGTGAGGAGTCCTGACTTAGCAAGAAGCCAGAGTAAAACATTTTATGAGGTAAAAGACTCATGGGAGGCGGCTAAATAACAAGGAGAAAAATTGGTAAAGAGGGTAAAAAGGCTGTGGACACAGACCACACCCAGTACTGAAGGAATATAAGGCTCTGGAAAGAGCCCAGGATTATCCCAGACGGAAGGAACCAGACTTTGCCACTGACCTTCCCAGCTCTGCTTCCTGCCGCACCATGCCTTACAACTGCTGCCTGTCCAACATGAGCTGCCGCCCAGCTGCTCCTCCCGGCCCTGCGTGCCCCCCCCCCAGCTGCCATGGCTGCACCCTGCCCGGGGCCTGCAACATCCCCGCCAACATCGGCAGCTGCGGCTGGTTCTGCGAGGGTTCGCTCAACAGCAGCGGAGAAGGAGACCATGCAGTTCCTGAATGACCGCCTGGCCAGCTACCTGGAGAAGGTGCGGCAGCTGGAGTGTGAGAACGCTGAGCTGGAGAGCCGCATCCGGGAGCGGTGCCAGCAGCAGGAGCCCAATGTGTGCCCCAACTACCAGTCCTACTTCCGCACCATCGAGGAGCTGCAGCAGAAGGTGAGGGCACAGCCTGATGCCAATTCAGTGAGTTAGTTATTCACGTAAAAGCAAGTGACCAGCTGCAGGACAGGGAGCAGGAGCCAAGGTCTTGGGTAGGTGAGAGGAGCATGCCAGGGGTATTCCAAACCTGGCAAGTATCAATCTCCTTGCTTCCTTCCTTCCTCCCTTCCTCCCTCCCTCCCTCCCTCCCTCCATTCCTTTCTCCCTCCCTCCTTCCCTCCCTCCCTCCCCTCCTCCCTCCCTCCCTCCCTCCCTCCTCCCTCCCTCCTTCCTTCCTTCCTTCCTTCCTTCCTTCCTTCCTTCCTTCCTTCCTTCCTTCCTTCCTTCCTTCCTTCCTTCCTTCCTTCCTTCCTTCCTTCCTTCCTCCTTCTTTCCTTCCTTCCTCTTGCCAATGTAGTATGTGCAAGGGCAATAGGAGGGAAAATGGAAGGAATCAGCAGGTCTAGACAAAAGGTATGGGAGGGAGAAATAATCCACATGTCTTGATTTTCCTGGGATTTTTCTGAGTTTTGTACTCCATGCGCCCACTGTGTTCAGCATACTGGGATGCTGGCCACCCTCACTGGGGCTGGGAACCCACCTAGAAGTTTCAGTTCCTGCAGGAAGCCAAGGGGCAGAGCAAGAAGAGAAGGATTCTATTGCAAAATGATCAGTCCTATTAATGAATTCTTCTCTTAGAGCCATGCTGGAAATCTAAGGACTTTAAACTACTTGGAAGGATTGTGGCAGAAAAAAAACAAAAACAAAACAAACCCACTCAGCTCTTTGCTTTAAGGTACAAGCCAGCCCTTCTTAATTTAACTCATTTACCCTTAATCTCATCCCCAGATCCTGTGCACCAAGTCAGAGAACGCCAGGCTGGTGGTGCAGATTGACAACGCCAAGCTGGCGGCCGACGACTTCCGAACCAAGTGAGATTTCTCTGATGATCTGAGGCAATTGAGGACGGGAAAGGACCAGCTGAAAAGTGCTGCCCTTTGTTCTGGGAGCTTCTGCCCAACTCTCTGGGACTGTATCGGGAGGTGGCTTCTTTTGAGGGAGTTCAGTTCGATGTTAGTGATCTCACTGAAATGAAGAAGCTGTGTTTTAAATTGAATTTAAAGGAAAAATTACCCATTCTTCCTCTTTATGAAATTAGTGATGTGAGTTTCAAAGTGGATTTCACACGGGGCCCTTAAGATAGATTGTTTATAAGATGCCCCCAGTGAAAAGGTCTAAATTCTAAAAAATAAGAGGCAAAACCCATTTTAGATGGAACCTGCTCTTCTAGGTGTGGCCATGACCATCTAAAACTCCTGGGCAGGTTTGTGGAATTTATAATGTCATTGTGCCTGCCACTTCTTTCTCTCCAGGCCCACTTGAAGCTGCTTTAGTCTCATCACCATTTTATAGATGAGGACCTCAAGAATGCAAGATTAGGGATTTACCCAAAGTTACAGTGGCAAGGCTGACTCTAACTGACTTCCGGTTTGGATCTTTACCTACCTAGAGAGCTTCTTGAGGTAGTCAGGAAGGGCTATAAGCAGCTTAGTCTCTCCACTTAGGAGAGCAAGAGGACAGGACTGTGTTGACAGCAGAGTGTGAGAAAGGATCTCAGCACAAATGAGATGCTGCTATTGCAAAGATCCTCAGCTGTGACTCTCAGGAGGAAGGACTCATTGTTATCCAGTACAATATTTTCTCTTTCAAACAATTTAAAAATGGCAGTATTACAAAATAGATGGGCCAACTCAGTCAGTGAAGTGAAGCCTAGGAAAGCATCTTCTCTGACTTCCTTTAACCTTGCAAAGGTATCAAACGGAACTGGGCCTGGCGGCAGCTGGTAGAGTCGGACATCAACGGGCTGGCGCCGCATCCTGGACGAGCTGACCCTGTGCAAGTCCGACCTGGAGGCCCAGGTGGAGTCCCTGAAGGAGGAGCTGCTCTGCCTCAAGCAGAACCACGAGCAGGTGAGGGAGTCGTGAGCCCATAGCACCTCCACTTTGAGAACTCCACAGCTCGTCCCGGGAGGACAAGTCCAGTCTTTGCTGAGCACCCTAAAACAAACATAAGACTTTAAAGGTTGCTCAAGTCTACTAGGGTCATTGTTTGGGGTGAGAACCAGGTTTTACCTAAAAGTGTGATCAGCTGAATAATTTCAATTTGGAGCCAGAACTGTAGCTAAAATGTTTACCAAAGTTCTTAACATACTTTCTCAAATTGATGACACCCAAGATCCAGGTTGATGATCAAACAGGAAGGACATAGTGAAAGTCCCTACACTGTGTTTCCTGACTTCTAGAACCCAAGTTTCACGGATGGATGCATGAATGAGTGAATGCCTAAGTGGGCAGATGAATGGGTGAGAATACGGTAGATATGAAGGAACTCGGGTGATGGATAACTCAGCCCTTCCTAATACTGAGAAATGTTTTGGTGAATGGAAAATAATCCCCAAAAAGATGTAGTGGAGAACATGAATAAAAAGCGGGGAGTTTTAGACCTGTTTCCGTTTACTAAGTTGCAAATTATAAATCTGTTATTGTAGTAGGCTTATCAACGGACAAATAGAATTCAGAAATAAATGACAGAATACTATAATGCAAAGAAACATTAACAATCTTTTTTAACCAAGCAGTCTCATTACACAGAGCTAGATCCAGCAATAGGCCTGAATCATAAGAAGTAACTCAGCTGATATTGCACCAAATTGAGTTTCAACTCATGTTGCTTAACTTCTAATGAAATCCTCATTCCACTACATCAGACTCCCTCCGAGAGTTTAAGACCTTCTATGGCTTCATTCCTGTCATTTCTTTCCTCTGCAGGAAGTCAACACCCCTGCGCTGCCAGATCGGAGACCGCCCTCAACATTGAGGTGGACGCTGCCCCCACTGTGGACCTGAACCGCGTGCTCAACGAGACCCGGTGCCAGTATGAGGCCCTGGTGGAGACCAACCGCAGGGACGTGGAGGAGTGGTTCACTACTCAGGTGGGCATCCCAGCTCAGGGACATGCAGGATCAGATGCTCCTGGGAGCCCTTGAAGATGGTGTCTGACCCTGTCCTCTCCCTTTTGCTGTTGCAGACCGAGGAGCTGAACAAGCAGGTGGTGTCCAGCTCGGAGCAGCTACAGACGTGCCAGGCGGAGATCATCGAGCGGCGCACGGTCAACGCGCTGGAGATCGAGCTGCAGGCGCAGCACAACCTGGTGCGTGTGGCTGAGTCCTCCTGGGCAGAATCGGGGGCTGGGATGGAAGTTATTGGCGGATCCTTTAGGTCCACGGGGCTTCTTCTGGACAGCTGTGAGACACCTCTTGTGTTTCCTGTCTCAGAGGGACTCCCTGGAGAACACGCTGACCGAGACGGAGGCCCGCTTACAGCTCCCAGCTGGGCCAGGTGCAGTGCATGATCACCAACGTGGAGTCGCAGCTGGCTGAGATCCGCAGTGACCTGGGAGCGGCAGAACCAGGAGTACCAGGTGCTGCTGGACGGCGCGTGCCCGGCTGGAGTGTGAGATCAACACGCACCGGGGCCTGCTGGAGAGCGAGGACTGCAAGTGAGTAGCCAGCTGGTGGCAACCCCTGCAAGGCACATGCAGGAATGGCTTATCACAGAACCACAAAAACACTTTACACACAAAAAAACACATCAGGCAAGCTTTTATAGTGCTTTCTGATTTCACCCACATCTATGGCTCATGGGTCCATGTTAGAACCAGGCAAGGTGGGCAGAGTGTGAATCAAAATCCCCACTTAGAGGAGACTGATATCAAAGGGGAAGAGAGAGGCTGAGGAATAGCACAGAGGGTAGGCCATTTGCCTTGCATATGACTGATCTGGATTAAATACCTGCTATCCCTATGGTCCCCTAAGCACTATCAGGAGTGATCCCTGAGCACAAGGCTAGGACTCGCCATTGTGGCCCCCCAAACCAAACCAAAATAAACAAAAGGGAAGAAAACTCAGTAGCTCATAGGGGCCAGCTCTTAACCCGTAAGAGTATCTCTATGAGCACATTCTGGCGGTGGACATTACCATAGCATAGCAGTGATTTCTCCATGAGCCATGTGCTGTGGTAGGAGCCTCTGGGGATGCCACCTTCAGCCTTTGCCCTTTCTGCCCTGTCTCAGAGCTTTGCAGGCTTCTCCTGATCAGAGCCTAGTTTCCTGAGTCACCTTAGTGGTTTCCTCGGCTTCCTTTCCCCCCTTTGGGTTGATCTCTCTCCTTTCCTCTGATTTTTATATGATATCTCTCATGCTGATGAGCTTATGATGTTCTTTCCCAGACTTCCCTGCAACCCCCTGTGCCACCACCAACGCATGTGGGTCTTCGGGTCCTGCATGACCAGTTCCTGCACCCCCTGTGGGCCCACGCCCCGCTGCGGGCCCTGCTGCTAGATACCATGGAACTGGCAAGAGGATGGCAGGAAGACACAAGGGACCATGGATGAACCAGCCCTGTCTCTGACCACGGGACCCCGGCCCTGGCATCACCGGAAATTACAGTCTAGAAGGAGAACAAGCATTGGGGGTGTGGCCAGCTCTGAGTCTGGTCCCCGCCCCTCAATAATTTTCCTCCAGATTTCTCTTTCATAATTATTCTGTCCCTGATGGTCCGACAGGTTAGGGCTGGGAAGGTGTCATGGGAGAAACGTGCTAGTCTACCTCCTGCTCTGACCTTTCTTGCAGTTCCCCAAATCCCTTTGTAAATCTCCTAATAAACTTCCCTCTTGCAAAGCAGAGGTGATTCTCATTTGTATTCATTCTTTCCAAAGTGCACACTCTCTGCCAGTATGCTGATAAAGCCACTTGAAAGCATTAATCTTCTCCTAAAAGAAGTTCATCATCATTAATTAGCACTCATTAAGCAGAGAGAGCTCCAGATCCCTCTTGGGCCAGCTTGGAGCCAGTGGGGCCACTTGGGTAAGAGGTCTCATCTGAATATGATAAAGACATTCATTGCGGGGAACTTAGTAAAATCCAACGGTGGCTAACACTTCTACACAGTTCCACTTCTTTCCCAAGTCCCTCTAAGAAGAGGAACTGGAGCTAACCTTTGTTGAACCCCCAGAAGTGCCCAGAATGGTACAACAATTTTGTCCCCTCTTATTTAATATACTGAGTAACAGGATAGGCGTGAACCCAGAGCTTACCTTTTTTTCTTTTCTTTTCTTTTTGGTTGCACCCAGCAATGCTCAGCAGCCATTCCTGGTTCTTCACTCAGGAATTACTCCTGGCAGTGCTTGGGGGACCATATGGGAATGCGGGAATCGAACCTGGGTTGGCCACATGCAAGACAAATGTCCTACCCGCCATTCCTATTGCTCTGGCCCCCAGAGCTTACCTTCGTAATGTCAGTTATTTCTACCATGTGGCTAGGAGGAAAGAAGACAGGAAGTCTGCAGAGTTATCACGTGGGGGAATATGCTGCGATTTTATACCCCAGCTGTCTCTAAGACTCCCTCAGGAAACACTGAAGCACTCCTGAGAGTAAACAGGGCGTCTCTTCCATTTGCTTCATTGCCAAAAGATCGTAAAGTGTTTCTCTTCTCATTTGAATTGGGTAACCACTGGGACTGCATTTGTGTTTGGGAACCGCAATTCCCAAGAGTTCTCTAGAATTGATGAAGCCCTTGAGTCTTTGTCCATGTTGAAAGTGTTCCCTCGCTCGCCAAGTCTTTACATTTACCAAACTCAGGGCCCCCTTCTCTACGTGTTCTTGGATTGGTGCAAGGTCATTGTCTCCGTCTTATGCCAAACTGTTTGATGGTTTTTGCTTCTTGATTTGAAGCTGACTTTACCTCTCACTGTCAAGAGAATGGACTGCTGCCCCAATACAGGATTTAAGCTCTTGCCCATTCACACTCTCATCCTTTCCATATTGACTGAGTTGCTGATGATGTTGCTGTGAAACCTTTTTGCAGACTTTAGCATGGAGCTAGGGAAACTGAATGCATAGCCATGTTTGCTGTGAACAGCAGCGGCGCACTGGCACTACTCAGCTTCTCTCTCTCCCTTCAGGGCCAGTTTACTCCCTGAGCCACTGCACAAACTTCCATAACGGTCTAGCCCATCAGCCCTCACATCTCCCCATTGCTACTTCTCTTAGACAGGAGCTTCCAAAACTTCTGGTTCTCTGCCTGTGAACCACTGCAGGGTTGTATTCTGAGGTCTCTGGTTGCCATTGCTGGTTTTAAATGATAAAAAATCTTTCAAACATAGGACAGTACAAAAATAACAATGGTAGAAAGGTTTATACTGATGTAGAGATGTGAAACTATATTCTCAGAATTTTAGAGTATTATAAATCAATGGGAATTCAACACATTTTGATGAAAAAGTTTAAGGCACTTAAGAATCTGTTAGACGGGACCGGAGTGGTAGCACAGTGGGTAGGGCATTTGCCTTGCAAGTGTCAGACCCAGGTTCGATCTCCAGCATCCCATATGGTCCCCAAGCACTGCCAGGAATAATTCCTGAGTGAGAGCCAGGGAGTAACCCCTGAGCATTGCAGGGTGTGACCCAAAAAACAAGAAAAAAAGAGAATCTGTAAGATGCAAGAGATGTTGGTGGTTCAATGGGCTGGACCACATGCTTTGCACTTGGCAAGCCTGGGTTCAATCTCTAGCTATAGAGATTGCTACCCTGAGCACCACTGTGAGTGACCCCCAAACTGGGAGAAGCCCCCAAGTAACACCAGAAGTTACTCTCAGTGGAAAAAACTTTTTTAACCTTTTTGGAGTATTTATGTCATTGCTGTGGGATTTATTTTGATTTGGTTATTTTGTATTGAATAAATAAAATGTGATGGAATGAGAGAAAACCCACCTTTAGCCACCGTCCTCTTAGTGGTAACCACTAATCTAAATCTGTGATGTGTCATATATTTATTGAAATTTTTCTTTCTTGATGAGTATCTTTCCGCTCTTCTAGTTCATCTCCTCACTAAGAGCACAGACTTTGGAGAGGTGGGGCTTTCTCCAGTGGATAAACTCGTCACTCTCGCATAGGACTGCAGCTTATCCTCTGTCCTTCTTTGCTCCAATAGACCCTTCTCTAATTTAGACTCTTAATCAAGTGCTTGGGAGAGCTGGAGTTAGCTCCTTTCTCTTCTGTGTCAACATTTCTTCACTTGTGGAAAGGAAGCTGGGAGAGATGAACACTTGGGTTCTCAGTAGCTTCAACAGTTAGATTCTAGGACATCATCAGACTTGAATCCTATTTCCAGAAGCAAAACATCTTCCTCTTTTGAGTGGAATGAACCTTCTTGCATTCAAGGATCAAGGTTTGAAGGGAAGTGCAACTCAAATCCAGGTCCTGCTGGATCTGAGCAGTGGGGTGGTAAAAAGAGAATTTACCAGGAGGTAAGAGAGAATTTTACCAGAAGGACGAGAATTTTTCAGGAGACAATTTAGACAAGAACAAAGTAAGTTGATCAAATGGGGGAAATGACAATATTTAGAAGTTGCCTAGTGCATTTATAGGGAGCTTTTAATTATGTGTTTCTGGGCTGCTTAGGCAAATTTCTACTTCCTATAGACTAGTTAACTTTGGGAGGTAGGTGAGCAGATGTATAGCCAACTCTGGAAGGAGTGTATATAAAACATTCTGGCCAATCATGTGGTGAGATATACATACATACATACATACATATATATATATGTAAATATAAAATATATTAAGAACATTTAGTCTTTCCTATCCTGGGAAAGGAGTAGTAGAACAAATTCTAAGAATTTGAGTGGCAGCATGATGCACCTACTATCTCACTGAGCCAGATCTGGTGTGGGTTGGGTTGGGGGACATTGAAGCTCATTCTAGGAGTTAGGCAGTGGAACTGAGCAACTGTAGGGACTTCTGAAGTCTTCTGGGAACAGCAGATTCCAAATGTTAACAAGGACAACACCAAGAACTGAATTAGCAGGTCAGACATTATAGATATAGGGATTAAGTTAGGCATTTTCTCTATGCCGGTCCAGAGACTCGCAGACATGGGGCAGAGCTGCAACTGGCTCTCCCTGTGACCAGCCGCCCACAGGCACCTGGGAGGGATGGTGGGTTCCTAGCCCTGGCCCACCATCCCAGCAGAGCCTCGCAACAAGCCAGACGACCGCCCCCCACTCCATGAGGGCCTCCATTTTCCACATCCGGACTTCTCTCTTGTCAGACCTCCACCCAGCAGACCAGCCTATCAGCGCTTGCTCTCAGGCGGCCGCAAGTGGCCGCAGCAGTTCATCAATAAATGCTGGACTTAGAGATGCCTACAAGAGTATGCTACCTGCACGGCAGAGCCTGGCAAGCTACCCGTGTTGTATTTGATATATATGCCAAATACCAGTAATTATAGACCTCATTCCGAATGGATTGAGGTTCTTTATGTTCCTGGAGCAAGCAGATGCCTTGGGCTCTACTAGCATGAGACAGGACATATGGAGATGTTACTGGGGCCCGCTCGAGCAAATCGATGATGAACGGAAGACAGTGATACAGTGATACAGTGAATTTCTCTAAGGCCTGATGTTAGCCTACTACAGGACTGAGTGCTGAGTGCCAGGTCATCCTCTATTTGCTGGGTGGTGTTAGTCAGGTGAATAGGAGAACATAGGTTGGTCATTCTTTTTTTTTTTTTTTTTTTTTTTAATTTTTTATTATACCACAGTGAAACATACAATTACAAAGGTGATCATAATTGGTTCTTGGTAATACAGTATACCAGCACCCATCCCTCCACCAGTGCCCCATTTCCACCACCAATGTACCCCACCCCCTCCCTGCCCACCCCAATGCTGCCTTAATAGCAGGTACCCCAGTTTCCTCTCTTTCTCTCTCTGTCTCTCTCTCTGTCTCTGCATCTCTCTGCCTCTTCTTTTACACCTTGTGGCTAGCCCTGCAGATATTTAGAGTTTATCACTTAAGTCTCTTTGTGTATATTCAATGGTGAGTCTTAATCTGCCATTACCATTTCCCACATTTAGTAAAAACACTGGTATCTATTTATGTCCGATTAATGAATGCAGTCATTCTATATCTGTCCTTTTCCTTCTGACTAATTTCACTCAGCATGATAGTCTCCATGTCCCTCCATTTGCAGGTAAATTTCATAATGTCATCTTTTCTGACAGCCGCATAGTATTCCATAGTGTAGATGAACCACAGTTTCTTTAGCCAGTCCTCTGTTCTCGGGCATTTAGGTTGTTTCCAGATTCTAGCTATAGTGAATAGCGCAGAGATGAATAAAGAAGTACAGATAGTGTTTCTGCTATGTGTTTTTCGGTCTCTCGGGTATATTCCCAGGAGTGCTATTGCTGGATCAAATGGGAGCTCAATATCTAGTTTTCGGAGGAATGCCCATATTGTTTTCCAAAAGGGCTGGACCAGTCGGCACTCCCACCAACAGTGGATCAGTGTCCCTTTTTCCCCCACATCCACGCCAGCACTGGTTGTTCTTGCTGTTTTGTATGTGTGCCAGTCTCTGTGGTGTGAGATGGTACCTCATTGTTGTTTTGATTTGCATCTCCCTGATGATTAAAGATGAAGAACACTTTTTCATATGCCTTTTGGCCATTCGAATTTCTTCTTTTTTGGAAGCTTCTGTTCATTTCTTCTCCCCCATTTTTTGATGGGGTTGGCTGTTTTTTTCTTGTGGAGTGCTACCAGTGCCTGATATATCCCTGGATATTAACCCCTTGTCAGATGGGTATTGGGTGAATATCCTTTCCCACTCTGTGGATTGTCTTTTGTATCTTGGTCACCGTTTCTTTTGAGGTGCAGAAGCTTTTTAGTTTTATATAATCCCATTTGTTTATCTTTGCTTCCATTTGCTTGGTCAGTGGTGTGTCATCTTTAAAGATACTTTTCGTTTCAATGTCGTAGAGCGTTTCTCCTATGTTTTCTTCGATGTACCTTATAGATTCATGTCTGATGTTGAGATCTAGAATCCATTTTGATCTGACTTTTGTGCATGGCGTTAGAAGGAGGTCTAAGTTCATTTTTTTACATGTAGCTGCCCAGTTTTCCCAGCACCATTTGTTGAAGAGGCTGGTCATTCTTCTTGACATTCTCTTCACCTGAGGCTCTGACCCATTCATCAGACAATTCATGAGTTACAGGAAGCTTGGTTTCCCTTTATCACGACCTAATAGCTCCCCTTCAGAACTGGCAAGCCCAAGAGTGACCACCAGGAGTAAGTGCCAATCATGACACAGGCTTTATTTCTAGAACAGCAAATCCAAGAGCAATTTGGTGATTATAGAGCCCTTCCCTGGTCTTGCCGACAACCCTACTTCTTTAGAAGACATATTTTCTTATATGTCTTAAATTTCATACAAATTTTCTTTCAAAAAATTTACTAACATTTTATTCTTCTCTTGTACAGAAGTAATATATATTTAAGAAGTTGCAGAGGATGAGAGAGAGAGGAGAAAAGAAAAGCATTGATCCTACTTACACATAAAAAAGAAAATATCTGGTTCCCTCATTGTTATGTGACTCCTTTTATGCTTCCATTACTCTTATTGTTAAAAGAACAGGATTTAATGTTTTGTTGCAACCCTATCTGGGTACCTTATTTTGGTGACTGTGTTGCTCTTGAATAGAACCACCAACCTTTGACTCCTGTAGTTTTAAAATGTTCCAATGCAGAGGAGGAACAAATGACTTGTCTGATGAAGTTAGGGAAGGAGAATGTTCACTGACATTGAAGCAACGTGCTTTGATGGAAGTACGGCGATCCTGGTTTCATGTCAGCCTCATGCTAGAGGCATTGTTTTGCCCACCTGTACAAAGAATAATATCGTTTACTTTGAAGGCTCATGGTCGGATGCGAAAGAAATAGTCACATGGAAAGCGGCGGGCACCACCTTGGGTCTGTCCAGCTGACCAACCCATTCAAGCTCCTTTGGACCATATCAAGGGCTGTCCTTACACACCTCCTCCCAGAGCCCCGCATGAACGAACTAGACTTTTGGTGCATCTGTGTTTGGTGGATGGGCATTGTCAGGGATCTCGATGACACTGGGGACTAGTATGCTCTCAGTACTCCAAAAGTACTCCAAGGTTACCTGGGTGAGTGGTGCTTGTTCCTTGAGCCAGAATTGCCAGGGCATGCCAAGAAGTCCAGACCACAGAACCTGGAGGCAGCGCAGCCCTCATGCCCCCGGACCCACCCCCACCCCACTAATGAAGGCCCAGCCTTTCATGTGTCCAGCTCTTTGAAGCTACAGTGTGAAGCTCTTACTTCACTGACGCCCAGCATGGAAGGAGTCCTGACTTAGGGAGAAGCCAGAGTCAAGTCTTTTATGAGGTGAGGGACTCTTCTAAGGAAACATAACAAATTGAGGGGAAGGCCTTTTGACTGCCTTCAAGTGAGTAAGAAAAGACCTGTCTTCCACGGCCACACCCTCCATGGAGGGGGTATAAATGTTTCCCAGAGGCAGGAGACCCACATCCCTGTGGCTTGGAGGATTCAGACTCTACCTTCAGCCGACTACCTCATTCCCTGCCTGCACCATGCCTTACAACTGCTGCCTGCCCAACATGAGCTGCCGCTCCAGCTGCTCCTCCCGGCCCTGCGTGCCCCCCCAGCTGCCATGGCTGCACCCTGCCCGGGCCTGCAACATCCCCGCCAACATCGGCAGCTGCGGCTGGTTCTGCGAGGGCTCGTTCAACAGCAGCGAGAAGGAGACCATGCAGTTCCTGAATGACCGCCTGGCCAGCTACCTGGAGAAGGGCGGCAGCTGGAGTGTGAGAACGCGGAGCTGGAGAGCCGCATCCGGGAGCGGTGCCAGCAGCAGGAGCCCAATGTGTGCCCCAACTACCAGTCCTACTTCCGCACCATCGAGGAGCTGCAGCAGAAGGTGAGGGTGGGTCTCTGCTGTCTCTAGCAAGGAGCAGGAGGGAAGGATTCGGAGGAGATGTAAGAAACAAGAGGAGTGCTGGGTTGGAGTCTGGTCTTTGCTTCTTGCTCTCTCTGGACTGTTAGGTCTGAGTATCTGCATAGTGGAGCAGCTGCACTTTGCATAAACAAGCTGTAATTAAGGGCTGCCTCCCCATGCAGGTACGCATTTGCATTTCTAGGCTCTTGAAATGACTACCCTGAGGTGAGAGAAAAGAACTGAGGCCCAGGAGTTTCTCAGTTCGTCCTCTGGACTTAAAATTCTTTTAATTAAAAATTGGGGGTGGAGGCACAAAGGAGGTTTGGGTCATACTTAGTGGTGCACAGGGTTTACTTCCGGTTCTGTGTTCAGGGATCACTCCTGGTGTTGTTGGGGACCTTAAGTGGTGCAGGGAATCCAAGTAGGTTGACTGTATGCAAGGCAGTAACCTTAACTAACCCCTGTATTATTTCAGCCCCTGCCGGGCTTCTGATGCCTTTGACCTTTTCATTACTATTCTCTTCTGAGTGCTTTATGGTCTTGATTCTTTGTGCTGACCTAGAGCTTCTGGGTTTCTCCTAGGGCCAGTTAGGGAAGAGATGGTTAGCTGAAACCTGGTAGCTTGGAGTCAATTTTAGGGGAGGTAGTTGTAAGCCGTCCAGGGAGAGTTGGAAGCATGCTGCTTCCCGCCCCTTGCCCACCCTCATCTGGTTGTAATAAATCCCTCCCAGCTGTACGGAAAGGCAAGGACTGATCCAGTGTTCTCAGACAGTGTCTTCTGCCCCTAGTACTGGGGCAGAGAAGCAGCAGGTTTTATAAATATGAATATTATTAGTGTCTCAGTTTTGCTTCTTAGGAAAGAACCAAAGAAGGCTTGCTTATCCACTGATATTTTTCCTGTATATCATTTTTGGGGAGCTGAGGGTGGGAGGTTCTTGAGTAATGCTAAGGGGCTTGGGGACTTCTGGGTATTCTTCACCAATTGTTCTGGGAGTTCAGTGCCAAGGACCGAGAATGTGATACTGCTTGCAGTGGCCAGGAGTACTTGGGCCCACTGGGGCTGTTTGTAGGTCTTTGAGGGCAATACTCAGGGATCTCATGTGGTGCCAGGGATCAAACAAGGGTCAAGTGCATGCAAGGCATAACACTAACCCTTGTAATACTTCTCTGACCCAATATGTTTTTTTTAAAAAATTTAATTTCTCAGCTAATTATTGACCACCCATTATGGACTGTGCTTAATGAGCTTTTATAAGATCCACTGTGATTTCTCATTCTGTTCCTTTTATATCAGTGTCTGAATAGGGATAACTGCTGGCTAAAAACTGCCAGATTCATTCTAGAATGTTCTGGATCCCCAGATCCTGTGTAGCAAGTCAGAGAATTCCAGGCTGGTGGTGCAGATCGACAACGCCAAGCTGGCCTCTGACGACTTTAGAACCAAGTAAGTGGGCAGGTGGGGTGTCATTTTCCCTCTCCTTCCCTCTCTTTGGGTCTTTCCTCAACACTGACTAATACCAACACTATCCCAAGGTCCACTGGGCCATTGTTTAGTAGAGCTCATCTATCTCTTCTCCAAATCTGGGACTTTTCTTTCTCCCTTTTCTCCATAGAACAGAGAAAGCCCCATCCAGTGAAGCAGACATGGTTCCCTGATGTGAGAAGGACATTTATTTTGGAAATCTTCCCCAAAGTTCAAAAAGTTTCCCTACCCAACACACACACTTAAAGGCACATTTAAAATTTTTTCTATAAACTTGTCAGCTGTGCATCTTCTTCTGGGGGCTAGTGCACTGTGGTGGAGAAAATTTAAAGGAATAGGACAGCGATAAAGACCCCAAACCCCTCCTCCCAGTTCTCTGACGACTCCAACCCACCCCGAGTCAAGGCCAGGCCTGCCACTGATCTTGTGTACCGCAGATACGAGACAGAGCTGAGTCTGCGGCAGCTGGTGGAGTCGGACATGGAACAGCCTGCGCCGCATCCTGGACCGAGCTGACCCTGTGCAAGTCTGACCTGGGAGGCCCAGGTGGAGTCCCTGAAGGAGGAGCTGCTCTGCCTCAAGCAGAACCACGAGCAGGTGAGGCTCCTCAAATTGCAACAGCACCCAACACCCCAAGGCCTACTTCCAACAGCTACAGGGTGCGGAGAGGTTCAGGGCTCACCTCACTGAGGAATCTAGCTTCCAAACAGAAAGGGATTTGCAGATAATGAGTAATACCAAAAAAAATTCAGTGATAGGAGATTAGGGATTTTTCTGCCCACGGCAGGAACAGGAGTGAAGGGATGGGCAAGTTCCATCCTGAGCCAAAGCCAGCAACCAGCTGGAACTCAAAGTCTTCTCCACTCCCAGGTTCAAGCACAGAGGGCTGTGGAAATCTCACAGTACAAGTCTCCATTTCATAAGTGGAGAGGCCAGAAGGCCACACAGTGGAGGGCCAGGACTTGCTGCCACTTGGTGCTACCTAGAGGAAAAGCTGAACAGATGCTGAGAATCACATTTGGGTCAGCTGCAAGATAAAGGAGATGCTGTATATGTTTCAGGCAATTCTTAAGTCATAGAACACAAAGAAGTCGCAGTTGATAGTAACCCAGCATCTGCTGTGTGTCATTTCTTGTGCTAAGCACTCTAGATTTCCAGGGGTAGCTATCATTTGATAGAAAATGTGAAGGCTTCTAGAAGCTTCCTGAAGTTCTCTACCGTGATTGATAGAGATGGAGCCAAACTTGGGGGATGGTGTCAAACCTGACACCCACAGAAACACAAGCAAACCTGGCCAGTGAGGAGATGAGTAGTCAATTGAAAGCCTACATTGTTCCTTTAGCTAAATCTACCCTAGCAAACTCAACAACAGATCGTCAGACATTAAATGTATTTGATTCCAGGATGCAGATTTGGAAGGAAATGTTTCTCTTTTCTTCTTTAGCTGGATTCTGGATACTCTTTATTTTCCCTCTCGAGGAATCAGAGCTAAGAGGAGAGAAGTAGAGAAGACACTGACTTAGGTGTATGGGCTGGCCAAGAGTTTAAATCATGGCCTACTACTTCTCAGCACAAAAAGCCAAGTGACTGTCCGCCACCTCTCTACGTGCGGAAGGAGGGGGATAGTGGGTTGAGGACAAAAGAGATCTTGGACAGAGAATACTCGGTAAAGGAAATACATAGTGTTGTCACTAAACCGGAACCCAGTCAGTGAGAGTATCCAAAGGCGCAGGAGCTATTGAAGGCTGAAGAATAAGCTCAAGTTGAGTTGCATTTTCTCAGAGAAGGGCTCTGGCTCGCTGCGATACTTAAAAACAAAAAAAATCTCTTCCTCTGCAGGAAGTCAACACGCTGCGCTGCCAGATCGGAGACCGCCTCAACATTGAGGTGGACTCTGCCCCCACTGTGGACCTGAACCGCGTGCTCAACGAGACCCGGTGCCAGTACGAGGCCCTGGTGGAGACCAACCGCAGGGACGTGGAGGAGTGGTTCACCACTCAGGTGGGCATCCCAGCTCGGGGAATACAGGATCAGAATCCCTGGGGGTCTGAAGGTGGGGTCTGACCCTGTCCTCTCCCTTTTGCTGTTGCAGACCGAGGAGCTGAACAAGCAGGTGGTGTCCAGCTCGGAGCAGCTGCAGACGTGCCAGGCGGAGATCATCGAGCTGCGGCGCGCACGGTCAACGCGCTGGAGATCGAGCTGCAGGCGCAGCACAACCTGGTGCGTGTGGCTGAGTCCTCCTGGGCAGAATCGGGGGCTGGGATGGAAGTTATTGGCGGATCCTTTAGGTCCACGGGGCTTCTTCTGGACAGCTGTGAGACACCTCTTGTGTTTCCTGTCTCAGAGGGACTCCCTGGAGAACACGCTGACCGAGACGGAGGCCCGCTACAGCTCCCAGCTGGGCCAGGTGCAGTGCATGATCACCAACGTGGAGTCGCAGCTGGCTGAGATCCGCAGTGACCTGGAGCGGCAGAACCAGGAGTACCAGGTGCTGCTGGACGTGCGTGCCCGGCTGGAGTGTGAGATCAACACGTACCGGTGCCTGCTAGAGAGCGAGGACTGCAAGTGAGTAAAAATAAGGCTAGTAATATTTCTCACGGGGCTTAGCCAGTTTTCTGTGCACACGAAGAATCTTCCTGATAGAGATGAATTTATAATGGTCAACTTTTGGTTGGAAGCTATCTGAGGAAGAAGGCTATTGTTATACACGCATGATGTCCAGACACTTAGGTAGCTTACATTCTTAAGTCTAGCTTTATTTTATGCCAATACCAATTTGCCCTAATGTGTTTTTAAATGTTTTCCCTCCCCACTTTTCTTTTTTAACTTCAGGCTCCCCTGCAACCCTTGCGCCACAACCAATGCATGTGAGAACTCCACCGGGTGCTGTACTCCTTGCGTCCAGCGCCCTCGGTGTGGACCTTGCAACACCTTTGTGTGCTAGGGGTGCATGTGCCAGGAAGATTAGAAGGGCTCGCAGGTCTCATCTTGACTCTCCTCATGTAGAGTTCCCCAACAGGTACCAACACTTTAGCCAAGAAAGAAACTTTTACCTGCCCCAGGCTGCTGGTGTTTACTCCAGCTTTCCAGTGAATCCTGGCTTGATCCTTTAGCACCAACGTGTCACCTTGCATTTGATTTGCTCAGTTGATTTAAATGATGTAAAGAAATTGATGAAAGAACCAATTACAGACTATGATCACAAACACACCTGCACAAATGGCCATGCCTTTACAAATGTGTATATCAATGTGATCTAAAAGCAATTCAGTGGGACAGTTGAAGACCTACCTGTGAAAAGGAGCAGACTTGAAAAACTATTGTCAATATTTTGGTCTTTGGAAATGCCATTATGATGCCTTGTTAAACCTTCTAATAAACTTTTACTCTGGCACAAGTATGTTCAATGTCCTTTTCACTCATTGATTTCAAAACCGGGTGTCTGGTACCAATAAAATCAACTATGTCTTTCCTCTCACGAAAGGGTTATTCATCCTGATAGTCAACAATTACCCTAGAAGGTAAAATCTCACCAGACATCATCTACCAACTGCTTCCAGATTTCATGTTTAAGAAATCTGAAACATGATTGAGCTCTGATTTCTCAAAAATACAGAGCAGGTGAGTAGGGAAAGGTAACCCTGTGCTAGGGTATCTGCAAATTTTCATTTAAGCTCTTCAAATGAAATATTACAGAGAGTCACAGAGCTAAGTCAACACCAGGATAAAGCAGTTGTAGAAAGATTTGTCTTTTGACAACATGACAATATTGTCACCTAGAAAGAACTGTGAAAAATATATTCAGTCATCTTCTTCTGCCCAGCTCGCGCGTCGCTTGCGTTGCGTGGTTCATCAATAAATGCTGGATTTTGAGATGACTACAAGAGTATGCTACCCACATGGCAGAGCCTGGCAAGCTACCCGTGTCGTATTTGATATGCCAGATACCAATAACAATTATAGACCTCATTCCCATGACCTGATGGAATGGTTTGAGGCTCTTTATGTTCCTGGAGCAAGCAGGTGTCCTTGGGCTCTACCTTCAAGAGACAGGTCATAGGGAGATGTTACTGTGCCCGCTTGAGCAAATCGATGATGAACGGGAAGATAGTGATACAGTTATCTTCCTCTGTTTCAATCTTGGTGTGTTGGAAAGGTTATTTGCATGGCCATGAAAAATAAAGCAATTACTAATTTTATGCCTAAGAATCTCATAAAAGTTGCAAAAATGCAGAACTATTCTGTACTCAGATTCAGACAATCAAGGTCCACACATAAAAGATTCTTTTAAAGTCATACTCCTCTCATCTCAATAGTCTTAATGTTGATAACTTCTCTCATATCGCATTTAATAATTTTATTTGGGTTGTTGTTGGATTACTTGTTATACTTGCTAGCCCTGGTTTTTTTTATTGCTAAAGAAGGATTGATTTTCTCCTTCCTATAAACATTTTTATATGCTTTTGCATATGCTTATGCATGTATTAAGTATATTTTGTGATATGAATAATACTTAACAACTTTAGCATATATATATATATATATATGAAAAAAACCTGGGGTGTCAGGTAAGGGCAGGAGTGTTTACAAGTCTCCGTGCTATACCCCCAATTCACAGAACCTCTGCCCCATCTTTCTCCCACCCATGCCTGGCTTCTGCCCATAATTCTCTCACCCCTTCCCAGTTCCAGTGTCTGCCTGTGTCAAGGACAAGGTCTCCTTCTCAGAAGAGGAATTTGAAATTCCAGACACCCCTTTGATAACCACCATATACTTTTATTGCAGAGTCTATCACTGTATCACTGTCTTCCCGTTCATCATCGATTTGCTCAAGCGGGCACCAGTAACATCTCCATATGACCTGTCTCATGCAAGTAAAGCCCAAGGGCACCTGCTTGCTCCAGGAACATAAAGAGCCTCAAACCATTCCATCAGGTCATGGGAATGAGGTCTATAATTGTTACTGGTATCTGGCATATCAAATACGACACGGGTAGCTTGCCAGGCTCTGCCATGCGGGTAGCATACTCTTGTAGTTATCTCAAAATCCAGCATTTATTGATGAACTGCACGGCCACTTGTAGCCGTGCGAGCCAGGCTGTGATAGGCTGGTCTGCTGGGTGGAGTTCTGACAAGGGGGAAGTCCGGATGTGGAAAATGGAGGTCCTCATGGAGTGGAGGGTCATCTGGCTTGTTGTGAGGCTCTGCTGGGGTGGCAGGCCAGGGCTAGAACCTGCCACCCTTCCCGGGCACCTCATGAGCATCTGTGCACAGTGAGAGCTAGTAGCAGCTCTGCCCCATGTCTGTCTCTAGATCAGCATACCTGGGCTGGATTAAAAAAGACTGCAGCAGGGTGGATATTGATGTGCCGGGCTGTGATAGACTGGTCTGCTGGGTGGAGTTCTGATGAGGGGGAAGTCCAGATGTGGAAAATGGAGGTCCTCATGGAATGGAGGGTCGTCTGGCTTGTTGTGAGGCTCTGCTGGGGTGGCGGGCCAGGGCTAGAACCTGCCACCCCTCCAAGGCACCTCATGAGCAGCTGTGCACAGTGAGAGCCAGTAGCAGCTCTGCCCCATGTCTATCTCATAGTCTTAGACTATTGCAGAGTCTAAGAATTATTATTAGTTTGTTTTTGTTCTTTTTTTGGAGGAGGGCACACCTCAGGGCTAACTCCTGGATCTGAGCTCAGGGATCACTTCTGGTGGACTTAGGAGATCATATAGGGTACTAGGGATCGGAGCAAAGTTGGTTGTGTGCAAGGAAAGTGACCTACCCACTGCGCTCTTACTCTGTCCCCCAATTTGCACATTTTAAAGCATAAAGTTGATATTTCGACCCATGTGTACAGTCATACATAAAGCACAAACACACCTACTACCTCCCAAAAGTTCTGGGTTCCTTTATAATCTTCCCTCTTCCACTGGCCCATTATTTATTTTATGAAAGAGAAACTTGAATTTTCAGAATGACTGGAGTGAGAATTCAGGCCACGTGACCCGCTTTTATTTCTACATATAAAAGAGATCTGCAAGATGGTGGAGGCAAGCAAGGTCCAAAGCCAATGACTCAGGTTTTGAGGTGATGAAATAAGAGATATACACACATGTATTCCACATCTACCATGCATGCACTTCATGTTTGAGAGGACAGAGACCACGGCCATTCCATAGATGCGGATACAGAGCAGAGAGAGTAAGAAAGCTTGTCACAAATTTTCCATAAATGGTCCAGACAGGTGTTCAAGCTCCCACTATCAAGTCTGGCTGCTCTTCCCTCAGATCTGAGCTGTGTTGTTTACCTGGACTTGGTGTGAATGCCCAACCACCCCCCCCCCCCCCAACCTCAACACTCTGCTCCATATAGGATTCTTCTGGGTACTTGCAACCTGGATATGATTCTAAATTCACCAGGAACTGGAAGTATCCTGTGTAAGGAGCTGAATCGCATTGCCCTTGGTAATTAAGTGAATGCCAGACAGCTGATCACTGCCCTGGAAGGTGCTGGGAGGAAATGTCATCAGCGGCAGTTAAGGTCAAATGCCTTGTTCTGTTTTAGTGCGCACCAAAGAGGAGTCATTGTTCTCTATCACACACAGAAAGGTGGTCACGAGAAATTACAACGATACGGCCTATTCCTTATTGAGAAACACCCTGACATCGGGAGGAGGGCTGGTGCCAGCAGATGGCCACTTGCCAGGTTCTTATCTGACCCGGCACAGGTGCGCTGCACAGTACACCCGCTCCTATGTCCCCACGAGCAGGGACAGGCCTGGGTGTGACCTGTAAAGAGCAGGGAGACAGGCACACATGTCCAGGTCAGGCAGCCCTGTCAGGGGTTCAGACCTGTTCTCTGCTGGGCAGGTGTCACTGGCACACACAGAGGGGAGCTGAAAACACAGAGAGAGGCAGTGGGAGGGGACCCTGAGGAAATGAAGACTGGACTGAGACCAAGGGCTGGGGTGTGTGCTTAGCGATTTCCATACGGTGAGAAGAGGAAAAGAGGATGGATTGAAAGCATGTCACCAAGATCCTAAAAGAATATCTCTAGGGTCTAATAGGCAGTGTGACGTCTCTTTTACTTGACACAGTGTGTGAGCTGGCCTATCTGAGCCTCTGTTTCTTAATCTGTAAAATGGAGCGAACTATAACCAGCTCATAGCTTTTTCAAGCAGGATGGAATAAGAGGATGTGGGTCAAGATGTTTAATTAACCCACTATCCAGAGTCAATGCTCATGCAACAGTTTCAGTTCGTGTTCTTTTGGCCCAGAGGAAGCTGGCCTTATGTTCTGGCCTCCTTTACTGTAAATCAGGTCAAGGAATCAGTAGCTTTGAGAAGCACAGTGTGGGCTCATTTGAGGGATGTTGTTTGTAGGATAAAAACAGGCTTTAAAGTTGAGGACTGTGGAGGAATGACCACATGGGCACCAGGACCAGATAGAAATGAATGAAGGTGTGTGTGTGTGTGTGTGTGTGTGTGTGTGTGTGTGTGTGTGTGTGTGTGTTTGCGAATGCACCTGTGTGCATATAACTGTTGTTTCAGGGGAAGATGGATAGTTAAGACTATGAAATCAGTAGCATTTTCATGGATTGCAACCACCAGAATTTTCAAAAGTAAATCATGGATTAGGGAGTGTCCAAGTTGTCATTTAAGTCTCTTGGAGCAGGCAAAATTGTGAAAAGTGTGAAGGGGTCTTGAACGTCAGACTGGGGCATGGGGGAACACGCCTAACCATACATCTCCAATAACCCACATGTATTGGGAGGTATCACTGTATCACTGTCTTCCCATTTATCATCGATTTGCTCGAGCGGGCACCAGTAACATCTCCATATGACCTGTCTCATGCAAGTAGAGCCCAAGGGCACCTGCTTGCTCCAGGAACATAAAGAGCCTCAAATCATTTCATCAGGTCATGGGAATGAAGTCTATAATTGTTACTGGTATTTGGCATATCAAATACGACATGGGTAGCTTGCCAGGCTCTGCCGTGCGGGTAGCCCGGGTTTGATCCCCGGCATCCCATATGGTCCCCGAGCACCGCCAGGAGTAATTCCTGAGTGCAGAGCCAGGAGTAGCCCCTGAGCATTGCCGGGTGTGACCCAAATAGCAAAATAAATAAATAAATAAATAAATAAATTGGGAGGTAAATTAGAAAAAAAATTCCTAACTGCCTGGTTATAGACCACACCAGTTTCAGGTCTGGCAGTCCAAAGCTTGTGGGTTCCCAACCCCCATTCCCGGCCAGTTGGATGCCCTTGTGTCTAATACAAAGCCACGGCAGTGGAGACAACCATATGCACAGTTCAGGCCTACCCTTGTACTCCACGTAGACAGACCCTCAAGTTAGGCAATTTGAATGAGAGTGAAGGATTTTGACATAGCTTTTTTTTAGATTCTTTTCTTTTTTGGGTCACACCTGGTGGTGCTCAGAGGTTACTGCTCTCTCTGTGCTCAGCGGTTACTCCTAGTGGGGCTCAGGGGATCATATGAGGTATTAGGGATCTAATCCAGGTCAAGCGTGTGCAAGACAAGTGCCCTATTCACTGTACTATCTCTCTGTCCCCAGAATTTTTGACATATCTTCACTGAACCTTATGGTGGATACACAGGAGGCATAATATTCAACTAACAATAAGCTGCATCTCTGAAACCAGCAAAACATTCAGGGCTGATGTAGAAACACTCTTGGAGCTACTTGGACAGCATAGTCTACGTCAATAACCAAGACACAGGATTGGACATGAAACTTCAGTGGGAAGGAATTTTAGTGATAAGAACAGGAGTTCAGAGAACAATTTTTTGAATTAAACCCCATTAAAAAAGGCATTCAGGAAAGAACAAGAGTGTTTTTGTCACAGAAAGATGGAATCCCTTCCTAGGTTTTCTTTAGTACTGCTTGGAGGCACTTGACACGGGGCAGGAAAATTGCTTATCAGACCTGAGTCCCAGAGTTGCCCAGTGACAGACGCCTGTGTCCTAGAACGACCCAGTTACAGAGCCAAGAGTTGAATGCTTGGGTATTCTCTCTGCACAGGCCCATCATTTCTTGCTAAACATAGTACTGATCAAAGCTGATGAAGGAAGGTAAACATTTGGGTTTATGATAATAAGTGTCAGGGTAGTCTGAAGAATCTTTTCTTCCTCCCTAGTTAAGCTATGACTGGTAATAAGGCCAGTGAAAATATAAATTTCTTGGATAAAGGAAGGCGTCTTTTCAAACACAACTACACAGTAAAATAGGTTGATTAAAAAATGGGGCTACTTGTTAAAAAATGTACATTTATGAAAGCGCAACACATAATTCAGCATTTTGTTTATCTTTGGAATGAATAATTGAAATAAATGGGCAAAAAAATCAAAGTTTTTTTATACAAAGTTTTCCCCCATATTATCTTTAATTCTATATTACCATATTAAAAAACTCATTTAAAACAAATGTGAAAACAAAATCAATAGCCCTTCATTTTGAGTAGGGATGTACAGAGTTAAAAAATGATTTTCTCAAGGAATTCTTGTCACTATTGGTGGGAATGTTATCTGG
Source organism: Cryptotis parvus (assembly GCA_021461705.1). NCBI lineage: Eukaryota > Metazoa > Chordata > Mammalia > Eulipotyphla > Soricidae > Cryptotis > Cryptotis parvus. The sequence continues at coordinate 230,365 of JAJIBD010023451.1, forward strand.
TACAACACCTGTGGAAAACTTTATGGAGAGTTCTCAGTAAATGTAGAATTAAACTTCCACATGACCCAGCAGTTCCAACCTTTGGGCATCTATGTTCAGGACAAAACACTCTCAAAGGACAGGGCCGGGGCGATAGCCCAGTGGGAAGGGTGTTTGCCTTGCATGCAGCCGGCCTGTGCCGGCCTGGGTTCGATCCCGGCATCCCATATGGTCCCCGAGCACTGCCAGGAGTAATTCCTGAGTGCAGAGCCAGGAGAAACCCCTGAGCATTGCCGGGTGTGACCCAAAAAAGCAAAAAAAAAAAAAAAAAAAAAAGACATAGACACACCATCACTTATTGCTGCGCCCAGTAAAATAACTAAGCTATGGGAACAATCTAGGTTTTTAACGACAGATGAACGGGTTGTGAAGATGCGGTATGTGTTCACAATGGAAGACTAAGAGGCTACAAGGAATGATGAAATCATGCAATTTGCTGCAACTTGGTTGGAATTGGAAGATATCATGTTGAGTGAAGTAACCAGAAGAAAGACAAAAACAGGGGCCAGAGCTACAGTACAGTGGGGGGGGCATTTGCCTTGTACACAGCTGACCTGGGTTCAATTTCCGGCATCCCATATGGTCCCCAAGCACTGGGAGGAGTAATTCTTGAGTACAGAGCCAGGGAGACACCCCTGAACTCACTATGTGTGGTCCAAAAAGCAAAACAAATGAAAAGAAAGACAAACACAGGATGATCTCACTTATCTGTGGTATATGAAAACTGATTGAAGAGATAGATTATAGTAAAAGAGAGATGTTGAGGTCACAATTGACTCCACTTTTTAGAGAGGGACGATGAAGGAAAGAAATCAGGGGGAAGGGGGGAGAAGAGAACAGTAAGCCAACGGGTGCTCAGGCCTTCTGTTATACTGGTGATAGAGGTGAGTAAGCAGCCATATATCCAATCACAGACTCAACAAAACTGAAAACATGAGATCTAATCTGCAACTACCAAAACTCTGTAATGTGCCTGTCAGGTTGACAACTGGGATAGGTTGGAGATTGGGGGTGGGGAGGAAATATGGGAGCACTGGTGGGGGGGAAGTAGACAGTTGTGCAGGATTGGTGTTCAAATATTATAGCCTAAAACTCAACCATCAATAACTGTAAATCACAGTTAAACTTTTTTTTCTGTTCTTTGAGTTGTCCCAATGTCTAATGCCACACTTTTTTTGGGGGGCATTGGGGTGCTACACCTGGCAGTGTTCAGGGGGTTACTCCTAGCTCTGAGCTCAGGAATCACTCCTGGAGTGCTCAGGGAACCATATAGGATGTCAAGGAATGAACCCTTGAGGTGGCTTGGGAACATGTGCAAGGTAAGCTCCCTATTATACTGTTGCTCTGACCCCCTAATGCCTTACTTAAACAAAAGCATTGTACTGCTAGCAAAACAAGACAGAACACAGAAGAAATGGGTGGAAGAGCAAGTTAATCTCCTTTTAAGTCAAGAACAGCAGTGATAATCCTGGGTATTAGAGCTTGAAGTCTTAATGGCATTGCTATTTACCTGATGGAAAGTAGGATATAAATTCTTGCATTTGTGCTGGGCATCCACAGCCACAAAGTGAAAGCAAATGATTTATTCCTTCACATTCTTGCAGTATGGTATTTGTGTAATGTTGCTTTTTATTTTCATATGATAAGGAGAGAGGAAGAGAAGTGAGTTAAAGGTCACTTCTAAAAAGTTCCAGTTGCTTTATTGCAGGAAATGTGGGGTTTTCCTGTAAGCACTGTATAAAAGATCAGGCATGGGGGCCGGAGTGATAGTCCAGCAGGTAGGGCATTTGCTTTGCATGTGGCTGACCCGGGTTTGATCCCCGGCATCCCATATGGTCCCCCTCGAGCACCGCCAGGAGTAATTCCTGAGTGCAGAGCCAGGAGTAACCCCTGAGCATTGCCGGATGTGACCCAAAAAGCAAAAAAAAAAAGTTCAGGCACAATTAATATTTGTATAAGGAACTGGCCAGCCCTGTATCCCAAGGCAAATTTAGCAGCATTCACCAGAAGAGCCTCTGAAAAGCCAATGTCTTATAACTGAGAGTGACCACATATGTCTCTAAGATGTTTGTCTACTGGAGTCTTGTCTTAGGATTCCTGCTCAGAATGGATCTTCCCTTTTCAAATACCAGTTCTTGCTCTTGAGGCTTCTTCCAGAAAGCAGCTTTCCTTAATTGAAGTTACACAGTGGAAATAGACCAAAAACAAAAAAAACAAAAAAAGGGAATTGTGGAGGGTATCTGTTGGGGAGCTGCTGGGGTCCCCAATAATACCAGGAAGCAAGTTTCCTTCTACTTCAAGCTGGTGGGGAATGGATGAAAACTCAGGAATCTGGTGCAGTTTTAAAAGGCTTCACTATCACAGGTTCTGATATATAATCCAAGAACAGAAAAACTCCGGACTCTGGGTTCCCAGCTAGGCCCCAGACACGTGTAGGACAAGATGGCTGCCACCACGTGTTGAGGCCCAACAGAAAACGGAGAAGACGGAGAGGCAGAAGCCAAGGGAAGCCAAAATGGCAATAAAGGCCTTCTCTCTTCTTCCAGCTTATTTTATAGATAGAAATTCATCAAAACTTCTCAGCCCAGCCCATCGTGGGCTGGGCTATCTAGAGATGAATAAAGGTAAACAACTCTATTGAAATGCAGCACTTTGGGTGGGCCTTTTGACTTTCAGAAGTGCCAGAACTGATTCAAAGCCTCCCTAGCAGAGCTGGGAGGGGCTGTAAGCCAAGTGTAGCTGGAGCCTAAAGTAGGGCGTGTCACCCAACAGGTACCGTGTTCCTTTTGCAAATAAATGGTTACTTGGTTTAAATCTGTGCCATGTAAACATAATGATCATGTCACAACAAACCAAATTCTTACTGAGTTGCTTCAAATGAAGCCAGAATGGGCTCAATCTTCTAGAAGAAATACTAAAACTACCTGTGTCATATCACCCTGTGACCACTAGAGGCCACCAGAACAGATGCCACGCTTAGGTCTGAACCTCTTCAGTGGTGTCTCCATGGTCTTTCTAGCCCACAAACACACTGACTAGGTACTCAAGTGGGTCAATAAGGAAAACTAGGATATTTTTGAACAGCGTTATCTGCTACCAACTAAGTAAATTCCCCATAGATAAGTTAGGTGATAGGGAAAACTTTTGATGCATACGAGCCCCAGTAAGGAAAAGATTGATAAATTTGCAAATATTAAAAGGACAGTTTGGTGCATAAAAACACCCCCAAAGGGCAAAAAAAGATAATGATGCCCTGGGATTAATTTAGCAACATCAGAAGCTGACAGAAATGTAAGTTAATATATTTAATGTAAAGTAAGGGATTCGAATTTTTTTTTTTTTTGGGAGTAGCTTAATAGAAAAAGTAACAAAGCAGATAATTTCCAAAATTAAAAATGATCTATAAAATAAATTCACTAATAGCTAACTAAACACAGTAGTTAATTAAGCAAATACAATGAGTGATTTATTAAATTGACAAAATAATTGACCCCTTCTCCCTTTTGCCACACACACACACACACACACACACACACACACACAAGCGATGGCAAAGTAAAATGAATACAAAGTGTGTATCTTTTCTAAGATGGTGATTTTTAATATTGATTGTATCACTGTTATCACTTGTCTTCCCATTGTTCATTGATCCCCTTCGAGCACCAGTAAGGTCTCCATTCTTCCCTGTCTCATGCTAGTGTAGCCCAAGGGCATCTGCTCACTCCAGGAACATGAAGAACCTCAAACCATTCATTCAGGTCATGAGAATGAGGTAGATTATTGTTACTGTTTTTGGCATATCAAATACAACACGGGTAGCTTGCCAGGATCTGCCGTGTGGGTGGGATACTCTCAGTAGTAGGTGGGCTCTCAGTTCTTGCAGCAGCCATGCTCAACAGGGAGAATTAAGGATGTAATTAAAGATGTAATAACATTAGTAATTCTGCATTTTATATTTAAGTCAGGTAAAATATTTAAAGCATTCCCTTTAACATCCAAAAGTGTTTGGCTAACACTTGTACTCTTTTAGCCAATTTGTGTGTGTGTGTGTGTGTGTGTGTGTATACACACTTTTTTGGGTCACACCCAGCAATGCTCAGGAGTTACTCCTGGTTCTGCACTCAGGAACTACTCTTGGCACTGTTGGGAGCCCATATGGGATGCCAGGGATTGAACCCAGGGCAGCTGCATGCGCAAGGCAACTGCTCTACCCACTGTACTATTGCTCTGCACCCAGTCAACTCTTTAAAATCTCTTGTTCCCTTTTTCTCTATTTCCCTGTCTTAAGTTACTGGCTTTGGTTTGACTTGTTGTTTTTGTTGTTTTTTGAGGTGGGTTGGGAATTGGTCATACCAGGCAGTCCTCAGTGGCCAGGAGTGTGGTAATGCTTTAGGGACTGTATGTGGTGACAGATATTGAATTGGTGATTGAATGGAGGGCAGGGAGCATGCTTTAACTCTGGCATTATTTTTATATCCCTGGTTTTTTTTTAATTCTTATATTTGGTTTCATGACAGTTATTCTATATCTGTTCTTTTCCTTCTGACTAATTTCACTCAGTATGATAGTCTCCATGTCCATCCATTTGCAGGTAAATTTCATGACTTGGTCTTTTCTGACAGCTGCATAGTATTTCATTGTGTAGATAGATGTACCACAGTTTCTTTATCTGGTCTTCTGTTCTCGGGTACTTAGGTTGTTTTAGATTCAGGCTATTGTAAATAGAGTTGCGATGAATACAGAAGTGCAGATAGATTTTCTGCTATGTGTTTTTTGGGTCTCCAGGGTATATTCCCAGGAGTGCTATTGCTGGATCAAATGGGAGTTCAATGGCTAGTTTTCAGAGGAATGCCCATATTGTTTTCCAAAAAGGGCGGGACCAGTCGGCACTCCCACCAACAGTGGATCAGAGTCCCTTTTCCCCACATCCACGCCAGCACCGGTTGTTCTTGCTATTTGGATGTGTGCCAGTCTCTGTGGTGTGAGATGGTACCTCATTGTTGTTTTTATTTGCATCTCCCTGATGATTAAAGATGAAGAGCACTTTTTCATATGCCTTTTGGCCATTCGAATTTCTTCTTTTTGGAGGCTTCTGTTCATTTCTTCTCCCCATTTTTTGATGGGGTTGGTTTTTTTCTTCTTGTAAAGTTCTATCAGTGTCTGATGTATCATGGATATTAACCCCTTATCAGATGGGCTTTGGTGAATATTCTTTCCCAGTGTTTGGGCTATCTCTGTATCTTGGTAACCATTTCTTTTGAGGTGCAGAAGCTTTTCAGTTTTATATAGCCCCATTTGTTTATCTTTGCTTCCATTTGCTTTGTCAGTGGTGTTTTGTCTTTAAAGATGCCTTTAGCTTCAATGTCATAGAGTGTTTTTCCTATGTTTTCTTCTATGTATTTTATAGATTCATGTCTGACGTTGAGATCTTTAATTCATTTTGTTCTGACTTTTGTGCATGGCGTTAGAGGGAGGTTCATATTTTTACACATAGTTGCCTAGTTTTCCCAGCACCATTTGTTGAAGAGGCTTTCTTTGCTCCACTTAATATATTTTGCTCCTTTACTGAAGATTAAGTGATTGTATATTTGAGAGTTTATACCATCCTTTTTTTCTCCATGAGGGCCTCCATTTTCCACATCTGGACTTCCCTCTTGTCAGAACTCCACCCAGCAGACCAGCCTACCACAGCCCGGCTTCAATAAATGCTGGATTTAGAGATGACTACAAAGAGTATGTTACCCGCACAGCAGAGCCTGGCAAGCTACCCATGTCGTATTTGATATGCCAAATACCAGTAACAGTTTTAGACCTCATTCCCTGAGCTCATGGAATGGTTTGAGGCTCTTTATGTTCATGAAGCAAGCAGATGCCCTTGGGCTCTACTAGCGTGAGACAGGACATATGGAGATGTTACTGGTGCCCGCTCGAGCCAATCGATGATGAACGGGAAGACAGTGATACAGTGACATTTGAGAGTGTATTTCAGGATATTCAGTCCCCTTCCCCAGGTCTACAGGTCTGTTTCTATAACAAGCCATGCCATTTTAATTACGACTGCTTTGTAGTAAGAGTTTGAAGTTGGGGAAAGTGATACCTGTCATCTTTTTCTCCAAGGATTGCTTTAGCTATCCGTGGGGGTTTATTATTCATACAAATTTCAGGAGAATTTGATCAATTTCTTTGATGAATGTCATGGGCATCCTTATAGGTATGGCATTGAATCTATATAAAGCTCTAGGAGCATTACCATTTTGACAATGTTGAGTCTTCTGATCCATGAGCAGGGAATGTGTTTCCATTTCCTTGTGTCCTCTTTTATTTCTTGAAGTAACATTTTTGTAGTTCTCTTTGTGAGATCTTTTACATTCTTTGTCAAACTGATTCCTAGGTACTTAATATTTTGTGGTACAATTGTGAATGGGATTGTTTTCTTGAGAGACAGACTGGCTCAGCTGCTCATGAGGCGCCCGGGAGGGATGGCAGGTTCTAGCCCTGCGCCCGCCACCCCAGCAGAGCCTCACAACAAGCCAGACAACCCCCATTCCACGAGGACCTCCATTTTCCACATCCGGACTTCCCCCCTTGTCAGAACTCCACCCAGCAGACCATCCTATCACAGCCCAGCTCGCGCGGCGGCTTGCGGCCGCACGGTTCATCAATAAATGCTGGATTTTTGAGATGACTACAAGAGTATGCTACCCGCACAGCAGAGCCTGGCAAGCTACCCCTGTCATATTTGATATGCCAGATACCAGTAACAATTATAGACCTCATTCCCATGACCTGATGGAGTGGTTTGAGGCTCTTTATGTTCCTGGAGCAAGCAGGTGCCCTTGGGCTCTACTTGCATGAGACAGGTCATATGGAGATGTTACTGGTGCCTGCTTGAGCAAATCGATGATGAACTGGAAGACAGTGATTGTTTTCTTGATATCCCTTTCTTATCTTTCGTTATTTGCATATAGGAAAGCCACTGACTTTTTGGGTATTGATTTTGTACTCTGCCACTCAACTATAGGTGTCTATCGTTTCTAGGGGCTTTTGGTAGAGAAGTGTAGGGTTGTCTAGGTATAATATCATGTCATCTGCAAATAGAGATAGCTTGATTTCTTCCTTGCCTATCTGGATACCCCTAATGTTCTTTTCTTCTCTGATTGCTATGGCAAGGACTCAGGTCTGATATTGAGGTCTTTAATCCATTTTGATTTGATTTTTTGTGCATGATTAGGATAGGATTTGAATTCCTTTCTTTCTTTCTTTCTTTGTTTCTTTCTTTGTTTCTTTGTTTCTTTCTTTCTTTCTTTGTTTGTTTGTTTGTTTCTTTCTTGTTTGTTTGTTTGTTTGTTTCTTTCTTTCTCTTTCTTTCTTTCTTTCTTTCTTTCTTTCTTTCTTTCTTTCTTTCTTTCTTTCTTTTCTTTCTTTCTTTCTTTCTTTCTTTCTTTCTTTCTTTCTTTCTTTCTTTCTTTCTTTCTTTCTTTCTTTCTTTCTTTCTTTCTTTCTTTTCTTTCTTTCTTTCTTTCTTTCTTTCTTTCTTTCTTTCTTTCTTTCTTTCTTTCTTTCTTTCTTTCTTTCTTTCTTTCTTTCTTTCTTTCTTTCTTTCTTTCTTTCTTTCTTTCTTTCTTTCTTTCTTTCTTTCTTTCTTTCTTTCTTTCTTATGTGAATCACCAGTTTTTCCAGGACCATTTGTTGCAGAGGCTTTCCTTGGTTCATTTCATACTTTCATCTCTTTTGTTAACCTGATTTCTAGGTACTTGATTATTCGAGGCACAATTGTGAATGAGATTTAAAAAAGTTCTCTCTCTTCTATTTCATTTTTTACATATAGTAAAGCATGGATTTCTGTGCATTGATTTTGTAGCCTGCCACTATGCTATATAAGTATATTGTTTCTAGGGTCTTTTTTGTATTTATAGCTTTCTAATATGTCATCTGCAAATAGTGAGTGTTTACTTCTTTTTATATCACTTGATCACTTGAATCCGTTATTCATCGATTTGCTCGGCGGGCGCCAGTAACATTTCCATTGGACCCTATCACGTGCCAATGTAGCCCAATGGCATCTGGTTGATTCAGGAACATGAAGAGCCTCAAACCGTTCCTTCAGGGTCTTTTTTTATATCTAGATTAACTTAATATCTCTTTCTAACTTAATTGCTATGGCAAGGACTTCTAGTAGTGTACTGAATTGTAGTGGTAGTGGTAGGTGCTTGTTTTGTGCCTGATCATAGAGAAACAATTTTCAGTTTCAGCAAACATTGGGTGCAATGTTTGCTGTGGGCTGTGGTAAATGACTTTAGTTATTCTGAGGAAAGTTCCTTCAATTTCAATTTTATTGAGTTTTTATTATGAATGAGTGCTGTATATGGTATACCACATAGATTGACTTGTATATATTAAACTGTTCTTATATCCTTGGGATTAATCCTACTTGGTCATGGGATGCTGGGGATTGAACCCAGGTCATCTGCATGAAAAGATAGTACAAATGCCCTTCTTACTGTACTATCTCTCCAGCCCCCATCTCCTTCATTTCTGATTCAGTTTACTAGGGTTCTTTTCCTACTTTCTGTCTTTGTGAGTCTAGCTAATGTTTTTCTATTTTTGTAATATTTTTTGAAGAACCAGCTCTTGGTTACAATGGTCTTTTGGATTTTTTAAATTCCATTTCATTAATTTCTGCTCTAAGATTTATTTCCTTCCTTTTTCTTGCTTTGTGTTTTTTTGTCATTGTATATTTCTAGATGCTTGAGCTATGTAACTAGGTTATTAATATGGGCCCATTCTTGCTTCCTAATGAACTCTTGCATTGCTACAAACTTTCTTTTTAACACCACTTCGGCTGTGTCCCATGTGTTGTGGCTACTCATGACTTTATTCTTATTTCCAGAAATCTTTTTTAAATTTAATTACTTAATTCATTTGGCTTTCTTGGGTCATACCGGCGATGCTCAGGGATTACTCCTGGCTCTTCTCTCCTGGCGGTGCTTGGGGACCATATGGGATGCCTGGGTTCAAACCTGGGTCAACCGTGTGCAAAGCAAATGCCCTACCCGCTGTGCTATCGGCTCTGGCCCCTGTTTCCAGAAATCTTTGATTTCCTCTTGGACCCACTGATTGTTCAGTAGTAAGCTGTTTAATTTTCAAGTGTTTTAATTCATTCCCCCTTCTGATTGTGGTTAACTTCTATTTTCATTGCATTATGTTATAAAAAGATAGTTGAAATATTTTTTAAACCTCTTGATTTTATGGAGGTGTATATTTTTACCCAGCATGTTGTCTCTCTCTGAGAGTATTCCATGTGCACTGGATAAGAATGTATAGACAAATTTTAGGGGGATGATTTCTTTCTTGGTGGAGAGATCATGGCATGTTCTAAAATCCACTTTGGTCCACTGATTGAAGAGAGTTTGATGGGACCTGAAGCAATTCACATTTGTTTAATTCTGTTTCTTTAGCCTGATCAGGAATTCCTGATTATGTGATTTCCCTTAATTGATTAGAATTTTAAAGCTAAGGCATTTGTTAGAAATTTTAGTTCAGGGTGAGAGAGATAGCTCATTGGACTGAGAATGTAGGACTGGGTTCGATACCTGGCACATGAGCACCACTGGGTGTAGGCCCCAAACAAAAGTGTATTACTTCAATTTCATTTCACTGGTGAAAGATGTTTTGTTTCAGATAGCAGCTACTTAATAAGGTGTTCTGACTCAGCTCCACACTGTATACCCTTTCTACAGCTGTCTTAAATGAATGTGCTATGTGAATAGAGTTCTATTTGATGTCTTCAAGATACTTGAAAAAGACGTGCCATATTCTGATACATACAGGAGTATTCAGACTTTAAAGGAGTATATTAAGTGCAACCTTAGTGAAACAGATTTTTTTGAAACCCTTCCAAAACTACAACCAACACATATGGTCTACACCATAAGGTGTGTTGAATAAAAAAAAGTGATATTCTTTCAGAACTGGTAGAAGCACAGCTCCCATCTTATAAAACAGATCTCAAACAGAAGCAGTATTGTCCTTATTCACTGTTTTTCATTTGTGCTTATCTTTGTTTCTATTTAAGAATCTCATTCTTGGAAAAAATAAAATTAACAAATGAAATGACAGGGCCGAGCTGTGTATAAATCATCCTTGCTAAATATCTTTTTTTTTTTTTTTTGGTAAAAAATAAAAACAAAAAGCTTATTTTCACATTATAATGGAAATGTTTTTTGCAACTTCAGAATTTTATGGAAAAGCAGTTTTTATCACGTTTTGTGTCCATGCATCTTTTTTCTTAGCAAAATGGTTTACAAAAAAAAAAAAATAATAATGTGTAATCTGGCCGGTTGTACTTTCAGCTCCCAAAAAAGGAGGGTTAGTGTTACAAGTTGAATAAAAACCATTTGGAAAACTTGAGGGAGCAGTTTATTGCCAGTAATGTTACTTGTGTGTGCCATTAAACCACCTCCAGATGAATGGGGGAAGCATTCACTTTTAATTTTGAAACTGTATTTGGAATTAATTGTTGCAGTGTACTAAGAACTTGACCTAAATAAAATTCCACAAAATCTGTGAAAAAAATTTTAGGGGATGAAAGCCCTATATATATTTGCTAAGCCATGTGTGTATATGTATCTCTAAGTACATATATGTTCCCATGTATGTATCTATATGTATCTTTTCCATGTCTTTGTTCAAAGTCAGTGTTTCTTATTGAGTTTATGCCTATCCAGAGTTTTTTGGTCTATCCAGAGCTGATAAAACATTGTTGAAGTTCCCCAATTACTATGGTGCTGCTGCCAATATATTTTAAGTTGTTTTAAATATTTTGATGGTTGATCAGAGATGACTGTAAGAGTATTCCACCTGCACGGCAGAGCCTGGCAAGCTACCCATGTCGTATTCGATATGCCAAATACCAGTAACAATTATAGACCTCATTCCCATGACCTGATGGAATGGTTTGGGGCTCTTTATGTTCCTGGAGCAAGCAGATGCCGTTGGACTCTACTAGCATGAGACAAGACATATGGAGATGTTACTGGTGCCTGCTCAAGTAAATCGATGATGAACGGGTGACAAGTGAAGTGAAGTGATTCCTTATTTGGAGCATAAATATTTAGGATCCCATTTTTTCTGGGGCCAGAGAGATAGTCCACGGGTAAGGTGCTGGCTTTGTAAGCAGCCAATTGAAGTTCAATTCCTCCCACTCTATATGCTCCTGCATGCAACCCCAGGAGTGAAAACTGGAAGTACACCCTGAACACTGTCAGGTGTAGCTCTAGGAACTGAGTTAGCTTCAACTCTTTCTTCTGTATCTCCTCATTTCTCTCGACCTTAACAGAGTTGAAGAGAATTAGGCTCCTCTCTGCATTAGGCTTTGGTTTAGCGAGAGTTATCTCTCCTTTCATCTTCTCTCCAGATCACGGACACACTCTCGGTGTCAGCAGCAGAGAAAGCTTTGCTTTCTCACCATTTGTGTGCTCAATGTCATAGCACTTTTCCTTCCAGATATCTTGGCTAACTGACCCAAGATGCCAAACTCTATTAAAAAATTATCAATCACTAAGAATTACAGAGTTACAATGTTATTTATGATTCAGTTTCAGGCATACAATGTTCCAACAACAAGATCTTCATCAGTGTCCATTTCCCTCTACCACTGCCCCAGGTTTCCCTCTTGCCTTGGCTTGCTTTTTTCTTGGCTTGCCTCTATGGCAGGTACTTTAGGTACTTTAGCGTGGTTTACAATATTGTTACTGATAGGGTATTGTGTGAGTCATGTTCACTTTTTCAGTACCAAGTCCTGGTCCAGAGTGACCACTTCCCTCTATCATTGTTGCAGTGGTCCCTTCCCTGATCTATCCCCCCTCGCTCCCCCTCTCTCCAAGATTCCTCCACCAAAGGAATGTTGTGGCAAGATTCCTACAAAGAACCAGTTTTCCTGCTCTTTGTTTCCATTGCCTTTGGGTGGGCTTTAGTTATTTTCCTCTTGTGTTTCTTTATATATGACTGAGTTCATTTTGTATCTGTTCCTCTCCTTCTGGGTCATTTCACTCAGTGTGATAGTCTCCAGATTCATTTATGTCAATTGTCATTCAGTAAATTACATGACTTCTTTTTTTCTTATGGCAGAGTGGTATTCCTTTATGTATATGGACTGTAGGTTGAACAGACCACTTACATGTATGTGTGATCTGTGATCACTTATGTGTATATGTGAACAGATCACTTATGTGTATATACTTTGTGTATATGGACTGTAGCTTGAACTGATCACTTACCCAGTCATCTGTTCTTGGGCACATGGTTTGTTTTGACGCATTGTATTTTTGGGTCCTTGGAGTATATTCACTGTATCACTGTCTTCCGTTCATCATCGATTTGCTCGAGCGGGCACCAGTAACATCTCCATATGACCTGTCTCATGCAAGTAGAGCCCAAGGGCACCTGCTTGCTCCAGGAACATAAAGAGCCTCAAACCATTCCATCAGGTCTATAATTGTTACTGGTATCTGGCATATCAAATACGACACGGGTAGCTTGCCAGGCTCTGCCATGCGGGTAGCATACTCTTGTAGTCATCTCTAAATCCAGCTTTTATTGATGAACTGTGCAGCCGCTTGTGACCGCGTGAGCCAGGCTGTGATAGGCTGGTCTGCTGGGTGGAGTTCTGACGAGGGGGAAGTCGGATGTGGAAAATGGAGGTCCTCATGGAGTAGGGGAGTCGTTTGGCTTGTTGTGAGGCTCTGCTGGGTGGCGGGCCAGGGCTAGAAACTGCCATCCCTCCTGGGCGCCTCATGAGCGACTGGGCACAGTAAGAGGCAGTAGCAGTTCTGCCCCATGTCTGTCTCTGGATCTCTGGAGTATATTACTGGGTAGAATTGCGGGGCTGTATTTTGGGTTTTTATTGAGGAATGTACATAACTGTCTTCCAAAAAAGGCTGAACCAGTTGACATTTCCACCAATAGCAAATGGGAATCGCCTTCTCCCTCACCCCACATCCACACCAACATGGGTCCTTGTTCTTTTGATGAGTGCCAGTTTCTGTGGAAACAAATGATACCTCATTATTGTTTTGATTTGCATTTCCATGATGATTAATGATATAAGCATTTTTTCATATGCTTTTTGGTCATTTGCATTTCTTCTTTGAGGAAGTTTCTGTTCATCTCTTCTCCCTCCCTTTTTTTGATAGAGTTGGATTTTATTTTCCTTGTACAGTGCCGCCAGTGCTGTATATGCAAGAACGCCTGACTCTTGACTCTCAGCTTTGACAGTTCTTGATCATTGACAATGTTCAGATTTTGATTAAAAGTGAGGGGCATGTGATACTTCATTTCATTCGCACAATTAGAGGCCATTTCAGGTTAGGAGTTGGCCATAACTTCAATGTTGCTATGTCTCGGGAAGCTGGGAGTCCTGAAGAGAGGGAAGAGAAGTAGGAACGATCAGCAGATGAAACCATCAAACACACACATAGTTATGGTTTTGTTCACCATCTTTTATTGGCCTAATGTGTGCTCTTCACGGCAATTATAACAGTAACATAAAATATTACTCACCACAGGCCACTATAACAGATACAGTGATGATAAAAATGTCTAAAATATTGTCAGAATTTCCAAAATACTGTTGGAAAAATTGCGCTCATAGACTTGTTCTGTGAGTCTCACAGACATGGGGCAGAGCTGCTACTGGCTCTCCTTGTGCCCAGCCACTCACGAGGTGCCCAGGAGGGATGGCGGGTTCTAGCCCCTGGCCCGTCACCCCAGCAGAGACTTGCAACAAGCCAGACGACCCCCTACTCCATGAGGGCCTCCATTTTCCACATCGGACTTCTCTCTCATCAGAACTCCACCCAGCAGACCAGCCTATAACAGCCCGGTTACACGCGTAGCGGCTGCACGGTTCATCAATAAACTCTGGACTTAGAGATGACTACAAGATTATGCTACCTGCGACGCAGTGCCTGGCAAGCTACCTGTGTTGTATTTGATATGCCAAATACCAGTAACAATTATAGACCTCATTCCGGAATGGATTGAGGCTCTTTATGTTCCTGGAGCAAGCAGATGCCCTTGGGCTCTACAAACATGAGACAGAACATATGGGGATGTTACTGGGGCCTGCTCAAGCAAATCGATGATGAGCGGGAAGACAGTGATACAGTGACAGACTTGTTCAGTGCAAGGTTGCAACAAATCTATCTACAAAAAGCACAATATCTGTAAAATGTAATTAATGGGGTTTTCCAATAAATAATTAGTCATGGAGCAAGCAGATGCCCTTGAGCTCTACTAGCGAGAGCTGTCTCTCCTTTCATCTTCTCTCCAGACCCACGTATGGAGATGTTACTGGTGCCTGCTCTAGCAAATCGATGATCAACGGGAAGACAAGTGAAGTGATACAAGTGAGAATACCACGAAGAACTTTTTATGTACCTGTGGGAGTAAGTCCTGGATACTTTCCTAAGAGGGAAAAGCCAATAACAGCCCCCAGTAAGGAACAGCATGCATATTTTCTGCCATTTGTTTGGACAAATACCTACATCTATAGATTCATTTTTGAACCTGTCTTATTCTTTATGTTTTCCAAAATTCTTTTTTTGCGATTTGGAGACAACCACTGGACTAGAGCCATTACCGACTGGATCCCACGGGATGTCAAAAGATCACGTGGCCGCCCACCTACAAGATGGTCAGACTTCCTTGTCAAGACCCTGAAGGAACGGTTTGAGGCTCTTCATATTCCTGAATCAACCAGATGCCATTGGGCTACATTGGCACGTGATAGGGTCCAATGGAAATGTTACTGGTGCCCGCTCGAGCAAATTGATGAATAACGGGATTCAAGTGATCAAGTGATCAAGTGAAAATTCTTTTTTAAAGAAATAAATTTATTAGTTTTTAATTGAATCACAGTGAGATACACAGTTTTGAAGTTGTTCGTCATTGGATTTCAGTCATGCTCCAAACCTGTCCTTTCACTGGTGTACATTCCCCACCACCAAGGTCCCCAGTTTCCCTCCGCTGGCAGCCCCAGCCCTCTCCCCTCCGCCTCTATGGCAAAACCTATCTTCTTGTGTGTCAGCAATCGAATGGCTCGTGCTTATCAAATAACGTATGGCGGGTCACTATTCTGAGTGCCTTCTATATACACTTTCTATATTTCTATATATAAAAACTCATAATCGTCACAATACCCTCTGGGATTGGAACTGTTATTATTATAATTCCCATTTTATTGATGAGGAAATTCAGATATCAAATGGTTCTTTAACACTGGGAACAAATGGGAAAGTGGAACTGATGCAAAAGATAATGGACGAAACAGAGAGAAGAGCGGGAGATACGGGGACCAACTGCAACTCTCCGGGAACACCGCACCTACTAGAAGTGGCCCCGAACTTACGATATAGACTAACCACTTTGTGACCTTACACTGTGCTTTCTGTAGAGACTCTATTTTGGATTTTGGATTTTGAGTTTTCCCTGATTAGACGTTTGTGGTCCCACCCTCTGTGGCTCTGAGCTACAGCATCCTGTCAGCAGAGAGATCAAGAACAAGCTTCTGTAGCGCACTTGCCTCTCAGTGTAGTATTCAGGCAGGCGCATGAGACAGCCAGGAGCCAGAACATCTGGGTCGTATCTCATCCAGCACTACCGTGTCTTCTCCAGACACTACAGTTACTTCCTAGAGAAGAAAAAATATTCTTAGTGTGATGGTCAGGGGATGGTGACCTAAATCTCTTGATCACTTGACATCCCGTTGTTCATCGATTTGTTCGAGCGGGCGCCAGTAACTTTTCCATTTGACCCTATCACAGGCCAGTGTAGCCCAGTGGCATCTGGTTTGCTTCAGGAATACGAAGAGCCTCAAACCGTTGGTTCAGGGTTTTGATGAAGTCTGACCATCTTGTAGGTGGGCGGCCACATGATCTTTTGACATCCCGTGGGATCCAGTGGGGTGCTAACAATATTTTAGGGTTCCTTCCAGTTCTAACTTCACATTCTGTGAAGTACTAAGCAAATCCAGACAACCAGCCCTCTGCCCCCAGTCCCTCCACAGCGTGAATTCTCAGTCCTTTATTCCTTTTCTTGGGAGACTGGAGGTTACACCTGACAGTTCTTAGGGCTTATGCCTGGCTCTGTGCTCAGGGATCACCCCTGAGGGGCGGAGTCGTGCAGGGAACAAACTGGAGTCAGTCACATTCAAGACAGCATCTACATCCCTGCACAATCTGCCTGGAGCCTTTTGGTCCTTAAAGACTTTCCTTTCTCATTCACTAAAAGGAAAAAGGGATCCTGAAAAGAAGCCGCTGTCTCTGATCCAGATTAGCACACCCACACCCCTGCCTCTTTCACCCCCAACTCCTACTCCCACTCCTCCAAGGGGCTGAGCGTGGAGGCTGGAGGCAAGGGCTGAGCATGGAGGCCGGAGGCAAGGGCTGAGCGTGGAGGCCGGAGGCAAGGGCTGGCGTGGAGGCCGGAGGCAAGGGGCTGAGCGTGGAGGCCGGAGGCAAGGGGGCTGAGCATAGAGGCTGGAGGCAAGGGCTGAGCGTGGAGGCCGGAGGCAAGGGCTGAGTGTGGAGGCTGGAGGCAAGGGCTGAGTGTGGAGGCTGGAGGCAAGGGCTAAGCGTGGAGGCTGGAGGCAAGGGGCTGAGGTGTGGAGGCTGGAGGCAAGGGGCTGAGCGTGGAGGCTGGAGGCAAGGGCTGAGCGTGGAGGCTGGAGGCAAGGGCTGAGCGTGGAGGCTGGAGGCAAGGGCTGAGCATGGAGGCTGGAGGCAAGGGGCTGAGTGTGGAGGCTGGAGGCAAGGGCTGAGCGTGGAGGCTGGAGGCAAGGGCTGAGCGTGGAGGCTGGAGGCAAGGGCTGAGTGTGGAGGCTGGAGGCAAGGGCTGAGCGTGTAGGCTGGAGGCAAGGGGGCTGAGTGTGGAGGCTGGAGGCAAGGGCTGAGCATGGAGGCTGGAGGCAAGGGCTGAGCGTGTAGGCTGGAGGCAAGGGGCTGAGCGTGGAGGCTGGAGGCAAGGGCTGAGCGGAGGCTGGAGGTAAGGGGCATTCGTATTCGAGGAGCATGACAGGGTACCAAGGCCTTAAGGTGAAGACAGACAGGGAGTCTGACTAAGAATTAACACGTGGTCCTGAATCCTCTGGGAAGTTTAGTCTCTTTCCCAAGGCATTTTATTCCTCGGAGATCTTGTTGAATGCTCGTTCTGCCAGATGGCTTATTATTAGGCAGGGCGCTTGGCAATATGCACAATGGTCCCATTTCAGTCGGTTCTTCACTGCCTCCCTCCACCCTTCCCTCCCTCCCTTCCTTCCTCCCTTCCCTTCTCTACCTTCTATCAACCTGCCGCTGGGTGCCGGCCACTGCTCTCCCGCCTTCAGTCCACCGTGCAGTCAGAGAGGAACGTGGCTTCCAGCCTCTGGCACTTTTATGACGAGTCTCATTCATAGGACAGTGATTACTCACAACTGATGCTCACTGACCAAGCCCAACAAAAGTGCGGCACCCTCCGAATACCACTCACAGACACAAATATTTGCCTGGCTCACGTGGACCAGAAGGATGCTCAGAGCCTCCTGGAGGAACCACGTGATCTCATTTCCCAGAGCAGCCTCGGGCTGGAGAAGACTGCAAGAGGCAGGCAGACCTGGTTTGCCAGGGCCCACGTTCATGTTCATGACCGGCGGGGGTCATGAACAGCTGCCGAGCTGTCCTCCCTGTCCCCCTCGTGGGGGATGGGGGGGGGAGGAGGAAGCAGCAGCCATTCCCCAGCTGCACTCGAGCTCGCTGGCCCTCCTGTCCCCACGGGGCTAATGATGGACGGCAGGCTGGTGTTTGGGCTTGATGACAGGTCTCGGGGAAGCTGTATTTTTTACCCTCTGGACAAATAGCAGTTGGGACGAGTGGGGCTCTTTTATGAGTTGAGGTACTCAGGGTTGGAAAATAAACAGGAGGCTAATGAGACGTTCGTATGGAAACTGGCATAAATAATAACAAAGGAAGCATCCTGTCCTCGTGCCCACACCCTCTCGGGAGGGCTATATAAGCCGCCGCTCAGCTGGCCGCTGTCAGACGTGGGGGACCTCCGGCCGCGATTCTGACCTGCGACCTGACCACCATGGGGTGCTGCCCGGGGGGACTGCTTCACCTGCTGCCCGCAGCAGGAGTGTTGCGAGGAGTGCTGCTGCCAGCCCGCCTGCTGCGGGGGCTGCTGCGGGGGCTGCTGCGGCTGCGGCGGCGGCGGCTGCGGCGGCGGCGGCTGCGGGGGCTGCGGCGGCGGCGGCGGCTGCTGCGGCTCCTCGTGCTGCGGCGGCAGCGGCTGCGGCAGCGGCTGCGGAGGCTGCGGCGGCGGCTGCGGCGGCTGCGGCGGCGGCTGCTGCGGCGGCTGCGGTTGCTGCGGCTCGTCGGGGGGCTGCTGCGGGCCGGTGTGCTGCCAGCCCACGCCCGTGTGCGACACCAAGTGATGAGGCCACCTGCAGCGGCTCTCGGCGGAGACCACCCCCTGTCTCCAGGACCTTCTCTGCGCCCCAGACAGTGTCCTGTCGTCCGCGCCCCCTGCGGGAGGGGGGCCTCGGTCCCCGCGCCGAGCCCGGATTCCCCGGGCACTCCGGATGGAGCAAGAGCCGCGAGCCAGCGAGAGACGTGCAGACTCCGCCCCGGGGAGCCCCGACGTTCGCAGGCTGCGTCCCGCTGACTTTCCTCTCCAGGACTTTAGCTTCTGGTCACCGGGAGGCATCGGCTTATCCAGGGGCGCTTTGGGACTGACCCCTTTCCCGGCTTTCTGCTGCTTTTGAGATGCAAACATTCATTCCTCTTCGTTAACTTCTTAATAAATTCGAGCATGCTGGCGTAACCGAACTAGTCATCGCGCCTCTTCTTTCTCTCCGCTGCGGCACTGTGCACCCACAGGAGGGTTTTTGTTTGCTTTTCTCCCCCCCATTATTATTATTATTACTATTTTTCAGTGCTCTCATGGAAATGCTCTTTGTGGCTTGCCAGCATCAAAATCACCTAGGGGGATAGTGGAGTAGGAAGTTGTGGGGCGGTTAAGGACACCCGCAGCGCCCAGATCAGACACACAGGGGCAGGCAATCTGGGCTTTTTAAGCTTTTAACCCCAGGTGTAGTCTGAAAAACTTTACCTGGCTGTGCAAGATTCACTTGCAGAGGCTTTTAAAATTCTATTCTATTCTATTCTATTCTATTCTATTCTATTCTATTCTATTCTATTCTATTCTATTCTATTCTATTCTATTCTATTCTATTCTATTCTATTCTATTCTATTCTATTCTATTCTATTCTGTTCTATTCTGTTCTATTCTGTTCTATTCTGTTCTATTCTGTTCTATTCTGTTCTATTCTGTTCTATTCTGTTCTATTCTGTTCTATTCTGTTCTATTCTGTTCTATTCTGTTCTATTCTGTTCTATTCTGTTCTATTCTGTTCTGTTCTACTCTGTTCTACTCTACTCTACTCTACTCTACTCTACTCTACTCTACTCTACTCTACTCTATTCTATTCTATTCTATTCTATTCTATTCTATTCTATTCTATTCTATTCCCATTCTACTCTATTCTATTCTATTCTACTGTACTCTACTCTACTCTACTCTACTCTATTCTACTCTACTCTACTCTATTCTACTCTACTCTACTCTACTCTACTCTACACTCTACACTCTACACTCTACTCTACTCTACTCTACTCTACTCTACTCTACTTACTCTACACTCTACTCTATACTCTACTCTACTCTACTCTACACTCTACTCTATACTCTACTCTACTCTACTCTACTCTACTCTACTCTACACTCTACTCTACACTCTACACTCTACTCTACTCTACTCTACACTCTACTCTATACTCTACTCTACTCTACTCTACACTCTACTCTCTACTCTACTCTACTCTACTCTACTCTACTCTACTCTACTCTACTCTACTCTACTCTACTCTACTCTACTCTACTCTACTCTACTCTACACTCTACTCTATACTCTACTCTACTCCACTCTACTCTACACTCTACTCTATACTCTACTCTACACTCTACTCTATACTCTACTCTACTCTACTCTACACTCTACACTCTATTCTACTCTACACTCTACTCTACACTCTACTCTACTCTACATTCTACTCTACACTCTACTCTACTCTACTCTACTCTCTACTCTACTTTATTTATTTATTTATTTATTTATTTATTTATTTATTTATTTTAGGCAGGCCCTGCACTGTGTCTTTAGACATAATAACCAAGGCAGGAACCCAGAAACCCGTATTTCTGGTTTTTTTTTTTAATTTAATTTTTTTTTTAAATTTTTAGGGCTTGGGTGGTGTGCTGATGCTGGTCAGTTCTGAGTGAAGGACATGCTTACTGCCACTGAAGTTCTTTCTTCTAGGACGTTCTGCAGAAGGGTTTTGGGCCTGCTCAGAACTTTCTGGCTAAGTCAGGGAAGCGGCTTTGGGAAAGCAAGTGTGGTTGTGAGGGGAAACATTTCCCATAGAGGAATCCCAGCGAGTGAGAGCAGACTCAGAACGTTCTGGGAAGCGGGGCTTCTTCCGGCAGCCTGGGCCAGACCAAGATCTCCTTTCTGGGTTCTTGTCACGCTTTTTCTTTTCTGCTTGACTCCCAGGTACCTGGGAATCACCGAAGGTACCATTTCAAGAGAATTGATTTGACTTCTTCCCAAAAGTCATTTAAGCTTCCTGTGGAAAAAACGAAATTGGAGCTAGTTCTGGGAGAATTCTATTTATTTATTTTGCTTTTTGGGTCACACCTGGCGACTCTCAGGGGTTACTCCTGGCTCTGCACTCAGGAATTACTCCTGGCGGTGCTCAGGGGACCATATAGGATCCGGGATCGAACCCAGGCCGGCACAGGCAAACGCCCTACCCACTGGGCTATCGCTTTGGCCCTGAATTCTATTTATTTTTAATCCTACAAAACAGTGGTTCCTTGAATAAACAAAATATATTTTCTTAAATTTATAATCAGAACATAACAATGATCTCTATTTACAAAAAGGACAGAAAATATAAAGAATATCCAGCTCTCTGGATGCTTACAACTCAGTTTATTACTGACCTGTATCTATCCTGAGTTCTCTCCTTAAACATACTTGTAAGAGAAACAGGATTATGCTTACCTTATATCCTTTGCTCTTTAGAAACTTTTAAAAATAAGTCATCATTTTGCAAGTATAACTTACCTATGATGAAAATACTGTTTTATAAAAAAAGATTGATGAGATTCAACAATTTTATGTGCTTAAACAATTCCCACTGCACTTGAGATACAGAATTTTCATGCCAGGGATCCAGGGATCTAATTCAGCATCAAGCACCTGCCTCACAGGTGTAAGGTCCTGGGCTCATCTGCATCACTGAGAAAAAAAAAAGCAAGCAGAACTTCTCACATTCCCCAATTCTTCAGTACCTCTCTCTTTGTAGGAAATTCTTTCTACTTTTGCCTCAGCCTTAGAAACCATCCATTAAGTGCTTGCATTACGCCACTGTAAGTGTCTCCATTTCTAGAATTTTATCTAAATGAAACCATATTATAAATGGTCATATTTGGAATAATATTGTTTTTATTTTAAGCCTCCAACATAGTGTTGGAGCAGTTGGGGTACTCATGTCAATATTTGGTTCTAGTTCCAGCTGGGGTGCTGGGCTGTTTGATTCAGCAGTGTGAGGGATCACCAGGGTTATACATGGTATTATTAGGGGCCATGTCATTCCAGGGATCGAATTTAGGGCTTTGTACATGTAAGATTTGTGTCCCAGTCTTTTTGAACTATCTCCGAGGTTCCTAGAATAACATTAAAAATATTTATCGATGCTGCTACAGCTGATGATAGTTCATGACAGTTTTTTTGTTAAATAGTATATGAATAAGCTACTTTAAAAGATCTACTAATGAGGATTGGGAGATAGCTTAAAAGGAAGGAGTACATGCTTTGAATCTGGGAGCCTTGGGTCAGTCCTTGCCACTACTTGCTCCCTGAGCTCTGCTAGGAGCACCCCTGAACAATACATAAGGAAAAGCCACTGAGCATCACTTGGTGCCCCTAGATCCGCCTCCCCAAATCTCCTCATGACATTTGTGTTGTCTCCAGGTTTTTGCTATTAGGAGTAAAATTGGTATGAACATTCATATACGTATTTTTTATGAGGACATTTTATTGTTTTTATTATCTGTCTGGGGACCCCTCCTGGTGCTTCTGTCAACTGGAAAGGTTTAATGCTAGGACCCAAGGAGCACTTCTGTACAGCTCTGAGAAGACAGATGTTACCTGGACTACATCCAGAAATTCATGGGGAACCATATGATGCCACGAATTGAACCAGGATCAGCCACATGCTAGGGGTATACTCCAATTCCTGTCCTGTCTCTCTAGCCTCTGGACATGTTTCAATTTATTTTGGACAAATACCCAGGAGTTTTATTTTTTAGGAAAACTTGTAAGTGAATGTTTAACTTTATAAGAAACTACCAAACTGTTTAGCAAAGGACTGGATTTTGAATTTTTTACCATTAATATCTGGGAGTTTCAGTGGCTCCTTGTCTTTGCAAACACTTGATATTGTCAGTTCTTTCAATCTAGTTAATCTAGCAAATAATGAGTAGAAGTTTATTGTGCATTCTGTCTTTCTAATTTGTTTCATTAAAAAACCTAGAAGGGTTAATGAATTTGTGGTTTTTTTTATTATTAATGGCTTGGTTTTTGGAGACTTCTCTGCCTGGTTTAAATCCTTAATATTTAATTTTTATTTGGGCTGGATCAGGAAAAAATTATAGTCAGGGCAGGAATGCGTCAATGGGAAAAAAATTACTAAGAGTCCAGTGGATCTACTCAGAGAAGCATTGCATAGTTGTGGTTCAGAGTGATTTTTTTCACTGTTCACTGAATGTTCATTGCTTATTAAATTGCTCATGGTCATGGTCTTCCTGTATTACCAGCAAAGATTTACCCTCTTTGCTATCCACAGAAGTCCCCATTCATTCATTCATTCATTCGTTCTTTTCGTTTGTTCTTTCTTCCGTTCATTCATTCATTCAATGAATATTTGTGATGATCCTCCTATGTTTCAAATTCTGCTTTGGGTTTTGGGTAAACATTAGTGAATAAACTATATTCTTGTCCAGGTGCTTAGGTAATGTCAAGGGAAATAAGAAACAAAAGTGAACAACTACAAATGGAATAGATAGACCACCAAGCATCTCTCTGAGCATCTCTCTGCAGAGATGATATTCCAAAATAACTCATGCTGCTATATCTTTTTCTCAGCTGAGTTTCTGAGGGATTAATTGCAAGGACAGCCACTTATATCTGGAATTTTGATCCTGACTTAGCTGAGGGAAGAAGCAGTGGAGATAGAAGAGATGAAAAAGTGGTCCTCTTGGTCATGTTGGGGACTTGTCGGAGAAGGCTGGATTCCCCAACAAAATCGGGAGCAGGTCAGGAATCCCCTTTTGCCCCAGGTAATCAGCGGCCATTGGAAGGAGAAAGACACGTGAATCCAGCAAAGTTTTAAAAGGCTTTTACTCACACACGTTCTGGCATACAATTCTATAACAGGAAGAGCCCGAACTTTAAGTTCCTGGCTGGGCCCAGGCCACACGTAGGTTTAGAATCCTATGCCAAGATGGCTGCTACCACATGCTTAGGCTCAACTGGGCAGAGAACAGAGAGAAGAGCAGAGGCAGAGAGCACAGACAGAGAGGGTAGGCAGAGAGCGAAGAGGAAGAGGGCTACTGCTTATATATATCTATTCAGCCCTGACCTTGCCTTGATTTCCTTGAAGATTCACCTTGGCTGCTGCTTGACTGGAGAATCCTGTCTAATCTCCCCCTAAAGCCTTGATGTATTTCTTGAGTGCCACCATAGAGCGCTGTGATCTATGTTATTCCAACATGTGTACATCACAGAATGTTCTAAAGGCAGGCCCCTCATATTAGAAATTGCAATTCATTCTTTTATAGATCTCTCACACAGAGCCCCGTGATGGCCAAGTTGAGTGGATGAATGAAAGCAGGACAGTGGACAGTTGCATGAGTCAATGAATGGACGGTGAATGAATGGCATAATGGCTCAATTTTCCTAAGGGGAGAGTCTGCCTTTTGCAATGGCATTGAAGCACTTGGGAGAGGCAGGGCCTTTATCATTTAACCTTCTCTGAGCATGGATGTCAGGCCTTGGTGTTTTGAAACCAGAGGGTTCATTTTCTACCTTGGATCTTTCTTAAAGAGGAACACTGACACCATGTTTTTACAAAACATTTAGGTGCTTGATTTTGGCTCAAATGTCTTTGGGAAAGATCTATTTTCTTTTCTCTTTATCCTTTGGGTCTTGGAAGCTTCTTACATTTTTGGAGATGCCACAAGCACAGGAGGCAAGAATGAGTCTGGAGATCTATTGAATGTTTAAAGTAGAGTGGGTGGAAGGAAAGGGAGGAGGGTAAACAGAAAAACTAGGTCAAGTGGTTTCAAGGGCCAAGTGAATCTAGAGCCCAGGGATAAGACTGCTCAAAGAACAGGTGGAAGACAGCAGTGAGGGCCGAGCCTGTGACACTGGCTCCCTGAGAAAGGTCGCACAGACAAGATGGTGAGGAGGAATGAGAGAAATCCTAGATTAGAAGGCAAGCAATATTTAGTAAGTGACTAACTTTTTTAATTCTAATCCCCTTCATTTGGGGCTGAAGAGATAGTACAGTGGGCAAAGCACTGGTCTTCCATGCTGCTCACCTTGGTTTGTTCCCAGACATCACATAGGGTTGGTCTTCTGAGTACCACCAGGAGTGATCCCTGAGACTAGAGCTAGGAGTAAGCCTTGAGCACAGCCAAGTGTGGCCCCAAATCAACTCCCCTTCCTTTATTCACCTACAGTGGGGGCAGAGGAAACCCTTCATATGAGACTGCTAGTAGTTTAAAATAAAACCTTTGTTATAAACTATAGTCATTGAAATCCTATCCCGATAGCTGCTCTGCCCAGAGCTCAGTGAGGCTCCTCTCCCTTGGGACACTCATTTGGCTGCATTGAGTGGTCATTGCATGGCCTGCATGTCAGCTTACGGGAGATTGAGACTGTGAGACTGGAGCAGTGTGCTGTGCCCAGTACCTGGCCTGGAGGCCTGGAAGGTGGTTAAATGATGAGTTGCTTGTTTCCTCCCCTGTTCATGATGCTTAGAAACACAGAACATGGAGCTTGGAGCTGAGGATGCGTATGTGAAGATGACCAGTAGCTCCTAAGATTCCAAATTTAGCCTGTCAATAAGCCGACAGTCCCTTTATAGGGACATAAACAGCGCCCAGTTCAACAAAGCTCGGCATAATAAGATGTTCCTCTGCACCTTGGCCCAAACAGCAATGAGGAAGAGATGCTGAGTGCCCCACACAGCTTGGGCCAGGGACGGGGGTATAAAAGCAAGGGCCTCCGAGGGCCAGTCAGTTCAGGCAGCAGCTTCTCAAGCCTCGCAAAGGAACACCAAGGCCCCTCCACCATGTCTGGAAACTGCTGTTCAAGAAAATGCCCCTCGGTGCCAGCTGTCACTCTCTGCTCTACAGACGTGAGCTGTGGAGGGCCCATCTGCTTGCCTAGCTCCTGCCAGAGTCAGACATGGCAGCTGGTGACTTGCGAAGACAGCTGTGGCTCCTCGAGCTGTGGCCCGCAATGCTGTCCGACTCCGTGTCCTGTAAGCTGCGAGGCCACGCTCTGCGAACCGGCTTGCTCCGTGAGCAGCTGTGCTCAGCCTGTGTGCTGCGAGGCCACCCTCTGTGAGCCAGCTTGCTGCCAACCTGTGTGCTGTGAGACCCCTTCCTGCCAGCCGGTCCTCTGTATGCCCGCGCCCTGTCAGGCCATTCTCTGCAAACCCATCTGCGAGCCCAGTTGCTGCCAGCCGGTCATCTGTGAGCCCAGCTGCTGTCCGTCTGTCTGCGCTATGCCTGCTCCTTGCCAGCCAATGCTCTGTGAGCCTGCTTGCTGCCAGCCCATGTGCCCTTCGCCGAGCATCTGCTCAGTGGCTGCCAGCTGCCCAGCTGTCTGTTGTGACCCCAGTCCTTGTGAGCCGTCTTGCTCCGAGGCCAGCGTCTGCCAGCCAGCTTCCTGTATGGCTCTGGTCTGCGAGCCCGTCTGTCTCCCCTCTGTCTGCTGTGTTCGAAGCGCACCTTGTGAGCCACCTTGTGGCTCCAGCTCTTGTCAAGAGCCCTCTTGTTGCGTCTCCAGCATCTGCCAGCCCATCTGCCCTGAGCCCAGTTCCTGCTCCGCCAGCATCTGTATGCCTAGTCCATGTCAGACTACCTGCTACATAGTCAAGCGCTATCGGCCTGTGTCTTGTGAGCCTGCTTCTTGCTCACCTCCCTCCAGCCAACCTGTCTGCGGCCGTCCAGGGTCTTCTGCATCTGCTGTCTGTCAACCAGCCTGTGCGAAGAGCTTCTATGTCCCCAGCTCCTGCAAACCGCCCTGCACAACCTCAATTCCCTGTCGTCCTATCTGCCGCCCCATCTTCTCAGGACCCATCACCTACAGGCAGCCCTACGTGACATCCATCTCCTACCGCCCCGCCTGCTACCGCCCGTGCTACTCCATCATCGCCACCCAACTCGCGTCACTTCTATCTGTTACCGTCCCGTCTGCACCCGCCTGACAGGTGGTGACATCTGTAAGCCGGATATCAAGGATTCCACTCCCACCGAACCAGGTTGTGTTGACTCAACACCAGGCAAGGTGGTGGAGGTCACTGATGTCAGCCCTTGCCAGCCTACTGAGCCCAAAGCCACCAGCCCCACTGCCTGTGATGGTGCAGCCAGCCAGCCAGCTGCTTCCAAGCCTACTCCCAAAACCTCCGACAGCTGAATTGACCTGGGTCACCAATTCCTGCAAAATAAGCCAAGAGCTAGAAAGAAAGCTTGACTGCGCTCTCCCAAGCTCCGTAGGTGGAAGCTAGAATCCGTTCTTTCTGCACCATCACTTGCTGTTTGCAAAGGCTTCAAAGAACTCACTAGCAATGTCAGTTCCAAACAGTCCAGATGAAGGATGAAGGCCTCCTGGACACCGAGTAAGGGACTTTGTGAGTTCCTGTGCACTGCTGCCAACAAGCTGAGATACTTTGCTGCATCTCAAGTCTCTCTCCTGGCCAAAGTGTTTCCTCCCCCTCCCCACCTCCTATATCACGCTCCCTTGCGGTGTATGCATCTGTTCCTTGGGAACGTTCATGAGGTGAAGATATTTTACTGTTCAATAAAAGCAGCTAACTTGAAGTGGCATGTTCTCATTGCTCTCTTATTAAAGCAATGCTCTCAGCAGCTGACTTGCTTAATCTTTGAGAGCAACTTCATCCCTCATTCCTTCTATTCATCCATCTGTCATCTAAGAAACATTAGCTGGGAGGTGCCAGGGTATATGCTAGGTTCTCTTGAGAGAAAGATGAAAGGCTCAGTGCTTTCTCTCAGCCAGTTCCCTCTCTGGGGTGTTGATCAGATGGAGACAATGACCTTATTCCTTTGTACTAAGAACTGGGAGAAAGACCAGGCACAACACAGGACACTGGATTCATTCTTCAAGGGGAATCTGGAAAGCATTCTTGGCGATTGTGATACTGAGTCCAGCAGCACAAGTAGGTCTTAACGAGTTAGAAAACAGGAAGGAAAATATTTCCAGCCAAGGAAATATGCACAAATGGATGAGTGACTACATCCAGGTGATGCTGGGGCAGAGGTATGCCGAGAGGAGCGCTCAGGGAGCAGTGAGGTCAGATGAGTAAACACTGATCTTCCCTTGCTGGGTTTTATATGTTAGATGTAAGTGCTAGTGTTTGGTACGGGGCTGAGAGGAAGGCATCAAGGGACCGGATGTAGAGACATGAAGAATTCTTGGGTTTGGAATGTCACTCTGTATACAGGATCCATCTGAAGAGACGGGTCTGGTGCAATGCAGAATTCAGGTTTAAAGCAAGTCTGGGTCTCCTGAGAGTTGAGGCTCTACTTCTGGAACAAAGGCCAAGCTAAGAATATCAAAAGCAGACCACCAACAGTTATAAGCTCTCCTCACTGACAACAGTCCTAGTTACAGAACTTGGAACCGGTTTGGGGAAACTGTATATAAGTATTTTGGTAGAGGAAAAGGTACACATTTTCCCACACTGCAGCAGTGGAGGTGGAGAGGGTGCCTTTATTACTACCTGAAAGATGTCTAATCTTTCTTTACTTTGAATGTGTTTTCTTTTTCTTGTCCACAGCTTTCTTTGCAATGTGTGCTTGGCTCTCTCCTGGAAAGTCTTCTTTTTCTCCAGTGTGTTTTCTTTCTCCTTACATTTTCCAAATGCAGTGACTTGACTTTACAATTTATCTCCTCCATGAAAAGGTAGGTGATAGACCAAAGGAGAAGGAAAACCTAGGAAGAGAGATTAGGACTGATTTTCTTTCTTTCTCTCTTTCTTTCTTTCTTTCTTTCTTTCTTTCTTTTCTTTCTTTCTTTCTTTCTTTCTTTCTTTCTTTCTTTCTTTCTTTCTTTCTTTCTTTCTTTCTTTCTTTCTTTCTTTTTCTTTCTTTCTTTCTTTCTTTCTTTCTTTCTTTCTTTCTTTCTTTCTTTCTCTCTCTCTTTCTCTCTTTCTCTCTTTCTCTCTCTCTTTCTCTCTTTCTCTCTTTCTCTCTTTCTCTCTCTCTTTCTCTCTTTCTTTCTTTCTTTCTTTCTTTCTTTCTTTCTTTCTTTCTTTCTTTCTTTCTTTCTTTCTTTCTTTCTTTCTTTCTTTCTTTCTTTCTTTCTTTCTTTCTTTTTCTTTCTTTCTTTCTTTCTTTCTTTCTTTCTTTCTTTCTTTCTCTCTTTCTTCCTTTCTCTCTTTCTTTCTTTCTTTCTTTCTTTCTTTCTTTCTTTCTTTCTTTCTTTCTTTCTTTCTTTCTTTCTCTCTCTCTCTCTCTCTCTTTCTTTCTTTCTTTCTTTCTTTCTTTCTTTCTTTCTTTCTTTCTTTCTTTCTTTCTTTCTTTCTTTCTTTCTTTCTTTCTTTCTTTCTTTCTTTCTTTCTTTCTTTCTTTCTCTCTCTCTCTCTCTTTCTTTCTTTCTTTCTTTCTTTCTTTCTTTCTCTCTTTCTTCCTTTCTCTCTTTCTTTCTTTCTCTCTTTCTCTCTTTCTCTCTTTCTTTTCTTTCTTTCTTTCTTTCTTTCTTTCTTTCTTTCTTTCTTTCTTTCTTTCTTTCTTTCTTTCTTTCTTTCTTTCTTTCTTTCTTTCTTTCTTTCTTTCTTTCTTTCTTTCTTTCTTTCTCTCTCTCTCTCTCTCTCTCTCTCTCTCTCTCTTTCTTTTCTTTCTTTCTTTCCTTCCTTCCTTCCTTCCTTCCTTCCTTCCTTCTTCCTTCTTTCCTTCTTTCTTTCTTTCTTTCTTTCTTTCTTTCTTTCTTTCTTTCTTTCTTTCTTTTCTTTCTTTCTTTCTTTCTTTCTTTCTTTCTTTCTTTCTTTCTTTCTTTCTTTCTTTCTTTCTTTCTTTCTTTCTTTCTTTCTTTCTTTCTTTCTTTCTTTCTTTCTTTCTTTCTTTCTTTCTTTCTTTCTTTCTTTCTTTCTTTCTTTCTTTCTTTAAGAGCAGCAATCGCAAAACTCAAGCAAACTCCAGCTTGAGTTCCAAAGCTCCCTGCAGAAATTGAGTGGTAGGGATAAATTTCTATGGCTTGTAGATCAAGTGACATTCAGGTACATTTGACAATTGGAGTTGATGAGATAGAAACTCTGTGTCATGCAGGTGATCAAAGCTGACTTTCATCATTTCTAAACCTCTGTAGGCAATTCCATGGGTGACAGAGGTGAGTAAAGAGGAAAATGGTAGACTCCTTTCTGGTGGCTGCCTCTTCTTTCCCCTGCTTCATAAATGTCATCTGCATCAGATATAAAACTTTGAAACAAAGATGATGATTTTGTATGGGCACCGGATAGTGACACCTTTCTTTTTCCTGATTGGAATTGGAATTGTTTCTCATGTATATTCAAGTTCTCATTTTGATAGACCTATTAAGTAAGACAAAATATTTCCTCTTGGGGCTAGGTAAGACAGAGAATGGAACAATGTGCTAATAATTGTCGAAAGTGCTGATACCAACCTAGAACTGAGCATTAAATACAGGCAAAAAGATACACATGACAACCTCTTAATGTATGTATTGTAATCCACAATGTGGAAGGGAAGGAAAAGAGAAAGAGAGAGAGAGAAGAAAAGAAAGAATTTAAGAACCTGCCACAGAGGCAGGCTGGGGGGAGCGGGGAGGGAATCGGGGACATTGGTAGTGGGAAATGGCACTGGTGGAGGGATGGGTGCTGGAACATTGTATGAGCGAACATTGTATGAACATCTTATGAACAACTTTGTAACTGTATATCTCACGGTAGTATCATAAAATATTAAAAAAAGGAAAAAATATTTCCTCTTGGGAGATGAGGATTGGGAGTATAGACATTCAGGAATAAAACAGTACAGCAAGAAGGCATGTTGCCAGCAAGAAGGCAAAAACAAATAGCAATGGCAAACAAAGCATTGAAGCTGAGATGTCAAAAGGAAGGCATAGGAGTGGCTGCAGCTATATAGCACTGTGGTATGGCACTTGCCTTGCGTGCAGTCAATGTGGGTTGGATCCTCAGCATTCTATATGGTCCCATGAGCTCACCAGGAGTCATTCCCGAGTGCAGATCCAGGAATAAGCCCTGAGCAACACTGAGTGTGGCTCAAAATCTAAAACACAAAAAAAACAGGAAAGCCGAGCAAACCATTAAAATGACAAGGGCAAGGGCTTCCCAGGCATTGTTCCGATTAAAAACAAACCTTTCCTTTAAAAATGAGGGCGAGGAAGATGCCAAGGAGAAAGCATTTTGTAGTTGATTGGTACTTTGAAAAGTACCTTCCAGAATTTTCTACAATGGAACCAATAAGAACAAAAATAACATGAGCAAAAGCAATGCAACTGATGAATGGTTGATACTCTGAGCTCTTGAGCGAGACACCATGTGAATTATTAGCAGAGTCAGAGAAAGCTCCATGGATCTGCCAAAGCTGTGATCTCTCCGTTGCACCCTGCACTTCCAGCAAGAACTGCAAATAGAAAAGTGAGGGAGGCTGAAGTGGAGGAGTGGCGGAGAACCCAGGAAAAGTCCCAGCAGAAAGCGGGTGGGGGCAGGAGAGGTCTCTGTGACACTCCCTTGAACAAGGCAGACTCAATCCTGTAGCCACTGTACAGCGAGTTAATTACAGCACTGATGTGACTGTGTTTATATATTCACGGAACTCAAAGGCTGCTGATGCTCTTGTCTGCTTAAGTCATTTCTGGTGTATGTAGGTTCCCTTTCCCTCAGACCTGTGGGTCAGGATGTCTAATGTAGATTAGATCAGAAGATTCCAATGTCAATCTGGCCATAGTTTCAATGTGCTTCTATCCATTATTTCTTGCATAATTTGGGGAATATAATTAAAAACTCTGAGTACATTTTGGTGCCTCTAACAGAGATGACCTCTATACCAACTAGGTAAAGTCATTGCAAACAGGCAGTGAAAAATACAACCAAGGTCTTGGAATAGAGTAATTGTGCCACCAATGAAAACTACTGTTGCTGTTATTATTTACAGTCATGATAGTGTAAAGCAAATTTCAGGAAAGCCACATGGGAGATGATAGAAGGAGGTGGAGACTCTGAAGTGTCTGTATGCTTTTGAAGAAAAGAATTTCAGGAAGGAAACGAGCAGAGGTATGAGTATCTGGGAAATATGAAGGGAGGGAAAGAGTTGAGTAGGCAGATCCCCAAGACAATGTGCACCGTGAAGTAAAAAGAAACAGATTTCAGACATCAGCTGGAGACGTGGGTACATGTGAGACAGTAGCATCCAGGAGAAGCATTTTCTCACAAGAATAAGGCCTAATCCTGAAACAGGACATTGTTGGCTCAGGGCCAGGACCAAATTAGCCTAATTGGGCCTACCCAAAATGAAAGGGAAAAGACCTGGTCAAGGTTGGTCATCCAGATGGTGGTCGTCTGATGTGATGTATGTTTCTAACCCTGTCTCAATGATTAAGGGATCCTAGCCACTTTGCTTCTGTACATGTGCTTTGCTTAAGGTAAGATGAAGATTGCGGACATGCATCCTAAAGGTTGTGTGGAAGAAGGTATAAAAACACGCGTGAAGACAACTTGGGGCCTTTTGAGTCTCTCTGCTCGGGATCTGTTCGGGTGTCCTCAGTGCTCCTTAAGCGCTAAGCTAATCAACTTTCCTACATTTCTGTTTCTGGGAAGTCTATATCCAGCGACAGGCTAACAGTACCCTCGAGAATGGGGTACCTTTGTTTCTGTAAAATTGTTTTCATGCAATTTCTCCAAACCGCCCTCCCCACCCCAGTCTGTTAGGGAAAGAACTGGGAACTGTTATGGTTTACTCTGATGTTCTTAGCCTGATATTTTTACAGTGTCGGAGAGTCTCTTCTCTGGAGGCTCAGAAGATGCTCTGGACCTGAAATTCTATATCTGAAAGATTTTCAGGACCCCTAGAAAGAGTCTTCATGCCTGCAGACTGGTTTTGCTTGGATATAAGCCGAGCCCACAATACCAGAACATTTTATCTCCCTGTCTGCAGCACTGAGACAAATTTCCTCCAGCCACCATCTTTGACATGGGCCTCCCTTTGCGGGCCTCCAGCCACAGGCTCAAAGTATCATTTCCTGATTGTTGAGGGGAGTAAAAGTAGGGCTGCATTCCTGGAAGCAGAGCTGGCTGCTCAGGCAGGGCTGTGGCCTCCTGATGAGAGGGTAGTGCTGGCAGAGGCCGCTTCGGGGTGGTGGGAGAGCAACCTGCCAATGAGAGGAGCTCATTCCACAGCAGGAACGGCATCCAGGAGTCCAAACATGGCAAAAGAAAACTCCCAACCCAACCGACAAGTTCCCAAAGTGGGGACAACATCTCCCTAGGCTCCAGAAGCCTGCTAATCAGATGTTTGTGTGCCAGTGAGTAGGAACAATAACAAGGAAGAGATGCTCTGGGCCAGGCCAACATCCCCAGGGGACTATATAAGCCCCTTGGGAGCCAGATGTCTTGCAAACACTGAGACTTCTGATTCTGAATCCGCAGCTTGGCCTCAAGATTAGCCCCGGCAGCATGGCGGATGGCTGTTGTCCTGCAAACACCATGGCCATTCCCACCATCTCCATATGCTCCAATGGTGGCAGCTTCCGAAAAGGGCTCTGCTTGCCTAGCACCTGCCGAAGCAGAACATGGCAACTGGTTACGTGTGAAGAAAAGCATCCAGCATCCAGCTAGCGTCCCTGAGGGCTGCGGGCCAACTTCTTGCCAACCTCCCTGCCTGCCAGCAATGTCTTGCGTGGGTTTTGTCTGCCAGCCCATTTGCTCTTACACAGCCTGTGAGTCTGGCGCTGGTCGGTCTTCGTGTGTGGTGAGCTCATGCCCATCCTCAGGTTCAGAATCTAGTGCACGTCAAGCTCAGGGCTGTGAAGTACCCGGCCCTGGCCAGCCAAGCTCCTGCCAGCAACCTGCCTGCACGTCCGGCTCAGGCCAGGCAGCCTGTGACGGATCAGCGGGCGGTGATTCTAAGCCCTGCCAGCCAACCTGCTCTGAGGTAACTTCTTGTACTGAAAAACCTTGCCCACCAAGTGTCTGCCCCTGCCAACCAAGTTGTGGCCAAGCTGACGCAGGCCCACCCATGAGTTGTGAGGTCCAGCCCTGCCAATCAACATATTATCAACCCATTTGCTACATTTTCAAGCCTTGCCAATCTGTTCTGTCTGTGCCTGTTGCCTGCCAGTCTTCACCTTGTGTGTTCAGTTCTTGCAATCCTACTTGCTGTGTGCCCTCCCCTTGCCAGCCATTTTACTGTCAAACAGCTTCTTCTGTATCCTTTGTATACCAGCCTGTGACTCCCTGCCCACCTCCATGTTCTGTACCGATCACTTGTAAACCAGCTTCCGGTGGCACCACGTGTTCTGACTCACCCACTTGCGGATCCACTTCCTGCAACCAGGGAGGCTGCCAGTCTTCTTCCTGCCAACCAGCTTGTTGTGTGACAGGTGTGGGCAAATAATCCAATGGTGGCTCCAGTGGCTTCCAACCAGCTTCTCCAAGTGCCTGTAAAGCTAGTACCTGCTTGACTGCTTCCTGCCAACCCAGTCCTGAGTCTGGCTTCTGCAAGGTGCCTGTTCATTGATGGAGGACTCTGCCACCACCTCTGAATTCTGTGGCTGTCTGCAAGTCTGCTATGAACAGGTGCGGGCCCCCAACTGAGCATGAATGCTGCCTGTTTGCACCTTTTCCTTAGTGTTCAGCCCCAGATGCCTCCAGGGATGGCCAAGGGAACCGCCAGCTCTCGTGGAGAAGAGAGACCCTTTTCTTTCCCAAGCACAGTCCATTTTTAATGTCAACTCATTTCACTCCAGCAATGTCTGCCTTCCCGTTCTTTCTTTGAATGTGGTCCAGTCTTGAAGAAGACTCCTTTGCTGCCAATTACTAATAAAAATGTGACTGTTAATAAAAATGGCGACTGCCCAAGCTTAATCAAAAAGGCTCTCCAAGTGCTTTTTGTTCCTCTCAGGGTGCGCCTATGAGAAATCCTCTGCTCACTCTTGGCTTTAGGCTCTCAAGGCAAAGATCTGTATTGGCCAATGGTTGAAATACAGACACGAAAGCAGGAAGAAAGGAGGATCAATAATTCCCGGCTTCCAAACGTCACAGCAGTAAGAATCTTTTGAAAGTGTGTGGCTTCAGTTTACCCACAGTGAAAGATGGGAATTCAAAGACAGTAGTCCAGAATGGTCCAGGGAAGCCACAGAACAAAATAAATTTGAGATTTTTGGTAATGAAGAAGGGTTAAGGGGAAATTTCTTTCAATATGCAGTTTACCTAATGATCAATTTAAATGGAATGAAAACCGCTTTAGAAAAATGTGGGCAGTTGTCTGTTCGCAATATTTTTCACATGTTTAGAGACAGCTTATAAAACTTCTCTGGGGAACTTGTGAGCAAGTTTGGCAGTTCTAGGTATAATAGAATCTAAACATTTAAAACATAATTATATTCTGTTTTCTTTTTGGGGAAAACTTAGACAATTCATAGTGTATTTGGAGTAATAACTTGGAGTTTCTTTTTAATTCCTTTTTATTGAATCACTGTGAGATAGGCTATCACATAGCTGCTCATGATTGGGTTTTCTTCATACAATGTTCCAAGACCCATCTCTCTACCAGTGCATATTTCTCACCACAAATGTTCTCAGTTACCTCCCCCACAACTTGCCTCTATGGCAGGCACTTTTATTCTCTCTCTCTCTCTCTCTCTCTCTCTCTCTCTCTTTCTTGTGCTATGAAATAATTTAGGCCTGAAGCCCCAAACTTCATATATCTTTATAGGGGACTTGTAAGAGATGGTCACTGTTGCATGTCTCTGATGATACTGATTTTTAAAGAATG
Organism: Cryptotis parvus; assembly: GCA_021461705.1. NCBI lineage: Eukaryota > Metazoa > Chordata > Mammalia > Eulipotyphla > Soricidae > Cryptotis > Cryptotis parvus. Next base: position 265,844 of record JAJIBD010023451.1, read on the forward strand.
TCCATTAGAAGAGTGGACAAAGGACAGATTCCTTCCAGTGAGGGAAGCATTCGTCAGGGTTTCCAGAGAAACAGAACCAAGAGGAGGCGTGAGTCACTAATAGATATGGAGATCTAGAAAAGGAGTTAGAGCTCACATGAGTATGGAGGCTGACCAAATCTGCAAGACCAAACCTGCAATGTGGGCTGGCAGGCAGGAGAGCCAAGGGCATGGATGGTGAAGCGGAAGACCAAAGGCTGTCTACTGGAGGGTTTTCTTTTTCCTAAGGGAAGAACTTATATTTTTCATTCTATGTTCATGAGAAATGAGTTCCAGAGGCCTCATTCAATGAGTCTCAATGGAACAAACATCTCTGAATGCAACAGCTATGTGTACCTAGGTCGAGAAGTCAACATGATGAACAACCTGAAACCTGAGTTGCGCAGGAGGAAAAGAGCGGCATGGACTGCCTTCAAAAACATTGAAACAATAGTCAAAAGAACAAAGAACCTCCAGCTACGGGCACACCTCTTTGACTCCACCGTTCTCCCTGCATTGACATATGCCTCAGAGACCTGGGCCTTACAAAAGTAGGATGAGAATACCATTCGGGTCTCCCAAAGAGGAATCGAAAGAGCCATGCTTGGAATATCACGCCTCACTCAAGTGAGAGAAGGAATCCAGAGTTCCGACCTCCGTCGCTATTCTAAAATCAAGGACGCTGTCTCATCTGCCAGAACATGGAAAATCAGATGGGCTGGTCATATAATGCGATCTGCAGTTGACTAGAGCCGTTACCGATTGGATCCCAAGGGACACCAAAAGATCGTGTGGCCGCCCACCTGCAAGATGGTCAGACTTCCTTATCAGGACCCTAAACAAACAATTCGAAGCTCTCAATATCCCCGAAACAGACAGATGCCATTGGGCTACACTGGTACGTGATAGGGTCAAATGGAAACATTACTGGAGCCCGCTCGAGCAAATTGATGGATAGCAGGATATCAAGTGATCAAGTGATCTATTTTATTCTATCAGACCTCCAGCTGATTATATGAGTACCTTATAAAAAGGACAATGTGCTTGACCCAATTGATTGTTAATTTCATCCAAAATACTCAGAGCAATGTTTAACCAAATATCTGAACATGCTGTGACTCCGTCAAGTTGAAACAGATCAACCATCATACCTCTCATGCAGGAAAAAGAAGCAAGAGATTAGCTGTAAAGATGGATCTTAAACATATTCTACTTAGTGACTAGACAAAGCAAAATGCATTGCAGAAACATAAAGTACCTGTGTATCAAACACTTGGTGAGAATATATACAAACAGAATTCATTAAACAAAATGAAGTTGCTAGAATGGATCATAAAAAGAATGGAAATTAAAGAAATTTATATGTAAGTTCCTAAAGACAAAGATAAGGGGAACATTACAAAGATCAGGTATAAAAATGTGCCGGAAAGTAAAGATATAATTGACTCAATTACGTGAAATGAATTTTTTTAAAGGAAATTAAGAAAAGGATCACAAAAGAATTACCATGGATGGGCCGTCTCCTAATATATACATTTCGATCCATTCTCTTATTCCCAGGACAATTCAGTTACAATAGGAGAATGAGATTTTGGAACTGAGGTGAATTTTATCTCAATCCTAAATAGAATTTTTGATAATGTGAGTGTTACAAGTTTAAGGATTCACTTGATCACTTGACATCCCGTTATTCATCGATTTGCTCGATCAGGTGCCAGTAACATTTCCATTTGACCCTATCACGTGCTAGTGTAGTCCAATGGCATCTGGTTGCTTCAGGAATACAAAGAGCCTCAAACCATTCGTTCAGGGTCTTGAAGAAGAAGTCTGACCATCTCATAGGTTGGCGGCCAAGTGGTCTTTTGACGTCCAGTGGGATCCAGTCGGTAACTGCTCTAGTCCAGCGGTTGTCTCCAAATCACATTACATGTCCAGCCCATCTGATTTTCGATGCCTTGGTAAGCGAGACAGCGTCCCTGACTCTGGAACAGCGATGGAGGTTGGAGCTCCGGATTCCTTCTTTCACTTGAGTGAGGCATGATATTCCAAGCATAGCTCTTTCGATTCCTCTTTTGGGAGACTCGAATAGCATTCTCATCCTGCTTTCTTAGGGCCCAGGTCTCTGAGGCATATGTTAATGCAGCCTCAGAGACCTGTTAATCTCTGAGGCTAATTCAACTCCACCGTTCTCCCTGCATTAAGGTGTTAAGTTTTTAAAAATAATTTTGTGATTAATATTATATTCTCAACATGCCCCTGAATACAAACTTTTATTTTGCAATAGTTTTGACCCATCTATGTCTATGTTATCATTTTTATTGCTCCAATGATGGATTTCTGGCAAAGGTTTTTCACTGACTATCAACGCCTTTTTTTTTCACTTAATCCCTGCCAAACTGCAGGTTTTAAACATGTCAGGTAGAAAACGTGGGATGAGAAGTTTTGTATCTTCCCCTGTGCTTGGCAGAAGTTTAAATAACAAGGCATTTATTAGTTCCTCTATGCCTGCTAGAACCTGTCCATAAAACATCTTAAATTCCTCCTACAAACAATGCTTTGCCGAGTCTAAACATGCATATAACCTAATCTTTAACACACTATGAGCAGGACAGGGGAGCAATTTATAAAATACAAGGAAGTTTTAAGAAATACATTGCAAACACCACCTGGAATCGACATCTTATACCTTTGGATCTTTAAAATGAGCCATGAGGGAACCAGAGAAATAGTAAAGAAGTTGAGGTGCTTTATCTGCATATAGATCACTTCGGTTTGATCCCCAGCACACATGATCCCCTGAGCACCATCAAGAGTGATTCCTGAACACTGAGTTAGGAGCAGCCTTTGAGTACTGGCAACTTTTACCGTTTCCTGTTTCTTTGTGTCAAAAAATTCGGGTGTGGTTTAAACACACCTATAAAGGCTTACGCCTATAAAAGACCCTCAATCAGGGTCTTTTCTAGGTTTGTTGATGAGCTACTGACTGTCCCTGTAACTGTTTGGGACTTGATGGGAAGGACTCAGTTTCATGCTCACTCATGTGGGTGTTAGCAAGCCACTGATTCTTGCCAGCTGTTGGCCAAAGATGATTTTCTTGCCCTATGGTGGGCTTCTCCATTCACTAGTGAGTGATTCCCATTGTATCACAGCTAGAATCTCCCAGACAAAGTGGTCTGAGGAAGAGCACCCAAATCAGAAGTCACAGTTTCCCTGTACAGCCTTAGAAGTGACATTCTTTGCTCTTAGAGGCTGTAGACTCTGTCTGCCTCTGTCTTGATGATGCCCATGTTGTTAACCTCCCTCCCTCATCGTAGTCCCACGTAAGCATGAACTCCAGAATCTCACGCATGGATTCAGGTCTAAGAGTGGTGGATCTCAGCAGATGATGCCCAGTGGGCGAGGGCATGCCTTGTCTGTGCCAGGCCCTGGTTCAACCTCCAGTCTCCAGCCTCAAAATAAAATGATCGTAATACAAGATGACTCTTCTCAGCAAGGGTTTTCCCTGGTAGATACCAACATACTCATAGATCTTGAGTGAAATGGAAAGTGAATACAAAGGCATCAAGAAAAAAAATTATATCACTTAGAGGAACATACTTTACATTAAAGTTCTTGGTGCTCTATGCGGCTGTCAGAAAAGACGAAATTATGAAATTTACCTCCAAATGGATGGACATGGAGACTATCATGCTGAGTGAAATTAGTCAGAAGGGAAAGGACGGATATAGAATGACTGCATTCATTAATAGGATATAAATAGATACCAGTGTTTTACTAAATGTGGGAAATGGTAATGGCAGATTAAAACTCACCATTGAATATACACAAAGAGACTTAAGTGATAAACTCTAAATATCTGCAGGGCTAGCCACAATGTGTAAAATAAGAGGGAGAGAAATGCAGAGACAGAGAGAGAGACAGAGAGAGAAAGAGAGAGGAAACGGGGGTACCTGCTATTGAGGCAGCCTGGTGGTGGGCGGGAGGGGTGGGGTACATTGGTGGTGGGAATGGGGCACTGGTGGAGGGAGGGGTGCTGGAATACTGTATTACCAAGAACCAATTATGAACACCTTTGTAATTGTATGTCTCATGGTGGTATAATAAAAAATTAAAAAATAAAAATATTACAAGTTCAAAAAAATAAAGTTCTTGGTGCTATTTTTTAGAAGTTTTAATCTCCATATTCAACATGAAAGGGATTAAAAATCTTTCTCTCTTAATCCCTCTCCTCTCCCTCTGTCCTTCTCTCTCATAACACACACACATACACACACACACACACACACCTTGTTTACTCTTATTGTTCATGAACTGTCCTTTTAATTAAAGGTGTTTTCTACAGTGTTAAATCCTTTAGGTTTGAGGTCTTTGTTACCTGTAGGAAAGTTGCTAGAATTTGAATGAAGTCTCAATGGTTTTTCTATAGGAATTACTGTGTCACTCTGCAGATATTTGATAGCAACTGCTGAATTAGTTTTATCTACAAAAATGAAAATTTCCTATGGTTCAAATGAATATATTCTTTGCTTGGCTCTTGCACAACAAAAGTCCCTTAGCTTATTTTAAATTAATTTTTTTCTTCCATTACCTCTATTTGTCAGTGTTGTGGACATTTTCTTGATCTTATCAGTTTGACTGTATAAATAGGCTCATCTTGTTATAAAACTCACAGACACCAAAAAGTAATTTTTTTCTGTAATTCACTTTCTCAGAAAGTTTAGGCTGTGCCTGCAATAGAACTGGAATTGGAGAAAGCTATGTTATTAGTGATTTTATAATGAGTTGTACAGAGCGCTTGCAAATAAAATCAGAACTCCAATGGCTATAATTTTATTCTAAAGAAGGAGGTCTATTAATTCTGGTCTGGTGATGTAAAAGTACCCTGTACATCTAAGGGCTTTAGAGGGCACACCATATACATTTAGGCCACAGTGGAATATGCAAGATGAATAGAGTTTATAGGATGATTAATTGAGAACTGACAGAAATTCCAATAAGCATGGTGAGTAGAAAACTAATTAGAAGGATAATGGACTGTAAAAGGGAGACTTTTTAGAGGTAAAAAATTTAACTAGTGACAAAAACTATCAGTAGGGTTGGAGAAAAAGGATTCAGAATTTCACCTGTATTCAATTTCCAATGATATTGAGTTAAACTCAAACTCAAACTCCCTCTGGTCCAAACCCAACTTTTGGACCAGAGCAATGCAGACTGCAATATGTTTTCTTTAATCAAGTTCTTTTGTTTTCTTAATAACAGATTGTTTTACTAGAGAAATAAACACAAGTAACCAATTTTATATATATCTCAATCTAGCAGAAAAGGTGTTGACTCAATTGAACCAAACTACAAGGAAAAGAGGAAGCAAGAATAAGTCATTCAATGCTCGGATGTCCAACTCTTAAGATGTTCCAGTCAGACAACTTGGACAAAGAATTAATATTTTCCAGTTTCAGGTAGAGCAAGAAGAGATAGCAGTGATTTAGTCACAGACCAAATGAAAACTGTAATTTGAATGGAAACCCTATAAATGTCATTCAAAGCACCAATAGTAACATCTACAATGGAATTCCAATTGTGTGATGGCTAATTGTACAGCAGCCGAGAGATTTATTGCTTAACTCTTGGCAATATTGTGATAGTCTCAATGGCCATCAAGAAAAAAGTGGCACTTGAACTTCAAACTCTGGTATGTGCATTGCAAGTGGCTTCTTGGGAGAATCTGATCAGCTCAGATTGCATGAAAATAATCTCTGATGCTGAGACTTATCAAGACTTATCAAGAGACTTATCACTCAATGACTTAGAGGCCCAGTGGTTTTCAGGTATTGCTACAAAGGGCGCAAGGATCTCACTATTCAGTGTTCTCATAAAAAGATATTCCTGTCTGAGAAATGTCAATGGAAGTTGTGTAAGTATGGTTTGTGAGACAGACCAAGTCAGAGCAGATGCCAGTTCAAACCACACCTACATGTTGGTGTCTTATCCAATATGGGCTATAATGGTGGCTATAGAATGACCTGGTGCCTCATTATTTGAAAAGGAATGATTTTTAAGTTATTCCACATGAACTCATGTGGGAAAACCTAGTTTACTCCATACTGCTTACATAAGCAAGTTTTCTTTAATTCCTCTTTTCAGCTCCCTTTTTATATTCCAATTGTGTGATATGTTTATATTCTAATTGTGTGATACTCAAATATTATTGTTTCTAGGAGCAATTAATTCTGAGTTATCCTTTCTTATGTCATAATGCCAATTTTACTAAACTCATTGCCGACATATTCTTCTTATAATTTATTTGTGTCAAGGAAAAAATACTCCTTTTTGGTTTTGTTTAGTTGTTTAGACATTGTGTTAGCTATCACATGTTTATATTTTGCTATATTACTATTGGAACAGTAAAAGGAGGAAATGGGTTAACTTTGCTTGTAATAAGCACTTCGAGGTTCTTAATGTCTCCCTTTCCCTCCAGTCTATGTTCCAAGAATCAGAGTGAAACTGAAGAGCTTGGGGTTCACCATGCCCTTATCTTAGAAAAGGAATGCTTTTGTTTAGAATGAAGGTTCTGACTTTTTTTTGACAAGGGACAGATTAACAGCACTGTGAACAAAGGGATAATAAAGACTGTTGAAGGACACATGTTTTCCTTATCAAGTTTACACTATCTTTAAAATACAAATTTTTTAAATTTGTGACTTGAACAAGGAGGTCAGATAATGGTCCATTCTGATGTTATAAACCAAGAATCTTTGAAGGAGAATACTTTTCTCCTCCTCCTTTTCTAACAGTGAGATTTTCATGTACCAGGAGGAGTTGGGAGCTAAGAAGATAGTTCTATCTTGGGCTTGGGCAGGACCTGCCTCTAGGGTCTGTTTCTGTGAACATCTGTAAACAGGCACATTCTTTAAATACACTTTCCAAGGACATTCTTTAAGTACATAAACTCTTGGCAGTAACATGGCTCAGAAAAATTGATGAGAGTGATCTAACTTATGGGTTTGTTTCATCCATCTGGCAGAAGTCAAGAACTGAAGGATCTTCCCAGGAAGCTTAGATGAGGGATTAGAAAGACGAAGCACCAAGGGACAGGAAGAGAGAGAGCAGATTAAAGGCACAAATACCAAAACACTCAAGAGATTTGAAGACCGAAGGCCAAAGGTCTATGTCTGCACCACAAAACCCATGTGAAACATACTCATGTTTGCAACTCTGTCAGGTTTATCAATTAGTCTTTTTGATTCCTCTTAAATTTAGCCTCTTCAAAATGAATGTTGAAAACTCAGCTTCATACAGAAAGAATCAAGAACCCACTATTACATTGTTAAGGCCCTCTAATGGTGCTGGAATCCAATAGTGTGGGTGGGTAGATAATTGTTAACTAAAATCAAGGACAATTCTGATTAATATGAGATGAAAACTGCCCCTATGTTCACTCACTCACTGGCCCTGCTCTATCCATTCCCAACTAAATCTCCAAGGAGATGTACAACAAGCAGTTAAAATTCATGGAAACAGGTCTCTGTGACTGAAAACTCTGGGCACCCTCAGGAGGTGCAGAGGTTGAGTGTCTACCCTAACAAAGCCCTGACAGCTGCACCCACCTCCTCCCTCCACCATAGCTACACCAAGGGCTCAACTCCACGCTTCACGAATATTCTCCGCAAAGCCACCAAATTGCAAATAATTTCAGATACCCCAGGCCCAGTCTGAGAATGCTGGAGTCTTCTCAGAGTCGCGGTGGGCAGCCTCCCGTATCTCCCATACTTCTGGAAGCCCACACCCACCTCCCATGTCTCCCACCATGACAACTCATTGACCCAGACTATACATCCATAAGTCTCTGGACACCTCCTAATTCCTCAGTACTGAAATTCCAGTTGGAGCACAGCAAATTAGATGGGAAGTAACATAGAAGCCAAATAAACTCAACAAACAAAAACAGCAACAGAGAAGGCAACAAGCACCTTAATAAACTCTTATATGAGGACTTAACACCATGATGAGATGTAACAATTTTCACATTAAATGGATTTTTAGTGCTTAATTGAGTTTTGTTATCTAATCAATTTCAACTCTAGAATTGTATCAACAGATGTAGCTTTTATCTACTTTAAAATAAATAAAAAATTTAAAAAATGTTGGGGACTCATCCGTGCATTTAGCACAAAAACCCAATTCAGTCATTTTCCTTTATATTGCAGACACCCTCAGGTAACCTCCTTATTCCAACAAGGTCATCATTGTAGTCTTTGGTCACAGCTGTTGCAGTGAGACTGTAAAGTATTTTTAAATATGCAAAATACTTTCTAAAAAGAAGTGTTTAAAGAACTTTGGTCTCATCAGTCACATCAGTGTTTTAAAGATGAATGTTACAGTAGATTAGCATAATAATTACCATTAAGTTATCATAAACCTAATTTTTAGGCCCTACCATAACTAGAAAAACCTTCTGAAGTTATTATCAAAGGCAGAGGAAAAATGAAAAAAGAAGTTTGCAGTATTGGAGAGGCAGGTTTATATAGAAATATTGAGAAGTTGCCATGACTAGGAGCTGAACAATTGATCTTGCGATTGCGGTTTTCATAGATAGATTGAAGGACTCACTAGGGAACTCAGTCTTGTCATTTGCTAAGGCCCTTGAAGTCCCTAAGGTGGGTCATGTAGAGAAACTGCAGTACTGTGACTCTTCTCTAGTCAATGATCACAAACAAGTTGCCATCATGTTCTTACTTTTTCTATTTGAAGACTATTTTACCATGACGCACAAATTTAATTTAGCTTAGAGTTATAATTTTATTTGAATCTAAATCCCTTATTTTCTATGTAAGTTACTTCTGAGACTATATATTTCTGTTTCTTTTGTGACTGTGTTCCTATCTGAAAAAATGTCCCATTCTCCTTAAATAAAATGACTGCCCTTCCAGAGTCTGTGTGTGGCATCTAACATTCATTCTTGTTTCAAGGGCAAACTAATGGCAAATGACTAGGTGTACTTTTTGAACTAGAAACTATGGAAGAGACTCCATAGAGAGTCTTTAGGGAGAAGGTTTTCATTCATGAAAGAGCCACGTATTCCTCACCTTGAATGGAGGAAGCAAGGTCATGTCTCATTGCTTTAGCATACCTAACCTAGGATTGTCTTTATTATTTGATCCAAGTCATAAGTAGAGTAACTTAGTGATAGTGTGATCACTAGTATGCAAATTCATAATTCAATTATCCTAAGTAGAGTAACTTAGTCATAACTTGATCACTAGTATAACCCACTGGAGGGAGGGCATGAATATAAAGTCAGATTACTCATGACAAACTGGAGAGGTTAGATTAAAATCTGATGAGCCAAGACACATAAACTTTTGATGACATTTTGATGACCATGCACCTCACTGGGAATTCTTTTAAAAATATTTTGGAAAAGAAAATCAAGTCAACTCAGGTTGTCCTGACTATAGTGAGGAATATCATGAATAGTCAACAGCCTTCATAGTAGAAATGAGCCTAAATACACATTTCATCAAGAATGCATAATGATTTGAATGTGAATGCAGGCGATCAGAGGGATATTCCAGCCAAGTCTCAGAATTTACTTGTAGAAGACCTAGAGATTAGGAGATAATAGAGCTCTGGAGTCCCAAAGCATTGCTGAGTGCAGCTCTGGGGTCTCCCTGCACCACAAGGACCCGATCAGAATCACATTTTTCAGATACCTGTTTTGAAACAACTACATGGTTGACGAAGAATCACTAGTGAGGCCCAAGGGTCTCTTGAGCACCACTGGGGTCTTCCCTACTTACTCCTAAAAATAAAAGAACCAAAGTCAAATTATGAGCAGCCCCTTAAAAAGGAAGAGTGTTTTTCAAAGTCTGAGGAATGGATTTAGGTCTGGTGAGAGATACAAGAAGTGTGCGAAGTTAAATAAGGAGACTGGTGAAGCATGGAAACTCTGAGTGAAGGTAAGTACAGCGGCAAGTACTGGCAACGTCAACCAAGCACCTCTTGAGGAGAGAGTTGTAGAGCTCAGGGCTGTCAAGTTTCATGGTTGATCTGGATTGGGACATGAATGAATCAAACAGCATCTGAACCCTCAGCAGGCCAGATTTCTTGTTTACGTGCTGGTTGAGAAGTTCCTGTTCCAGTGAATTCTGAGAATCCATAAACAAGCATCCTAGCTTTATGGGCTCGTCTCACATGAGTCTGCTCCACATGGTGACTGCACCCTTGGTCTGGAAACAGAGGGCAGGCTTCAGACCACCTTTTGATACCTTTCTCCAGGCTGTGCTCTGACCTCGAATGGCCTTGGGAAGACAGCCTTCTTGTTTTTCTCTCTGTCACAGAATACTAATTATCATGACAGTGTGCATGCTTTCCTGAAAGCGTTATGAATTTGCATGCTTATAGACTTCAGAGAATAATAACATGTTAGCCAGTTGTCAGTAGTGAAGTAATGAGGGGGCACAGCAGAGTGTGGAGGAATCTCAGAGTATTTCAGGCATGGAAAGAATCCTGAGAAACTTCCTGCTAGATTATTCCAATGCTCAAAGTTCTCATCACTGAAAGTCTGTACACCCTGCTGGTCTGTTGCTTCCCTGGGACTCACAGCACCCTGCCATTTAGAGAGTTTCTCTAAACTCCAGGTGACACTCACTTCGGGAGACCTGAAAGATTCTCTGAGAAACATCTCTGCCTGTCCCAACAGAAAGGTCGTTCGGAGCAATTCCCTACCTTTGTTAACTATCCCTTTAACATTGTTATCCTTTGCCAGGAACTGAAATTATTTTTTTTTTTAATTTTTTTATTTTTATAATTACAAAGATATACAATTAAAAAGTTCATATTTGGGTTTTGGTCATACAGTGTTGCAGCACCCATCCCGCCACCAGTGCCCATCTCCAACCACCAACGTCCCGGTTCCCTCCCCCCCCCCCCCCCCAGCCCTCCTCCATGTCAGGTTCTTTATTTCTTTCCATTTCTCTCTCTTTCTCTTTTCCTTCCCCTCCAGACTATGGATTACAGAACATACATTAAAGGGTTGTCATGTGTATCTTTTTGCCTCTATTTAATGCTCAGTTCTAGGTTGGCATTAGTACCCTCGACAATTGTTAGCACACTGGAACTTAAATTCTTATTCTGCTAAGCAGCTACCTAATGAATGAATGAATGAATGAATGAATGAATGAGTGAGTGAATAAATTAATGAATGAATGATTTTTGTTCCATGGCAAATAGCAATTCCTCTCAAGCAAGTATCTCCAAGTGGTGATCACTAATTTTAAAATACTATTTTTTAAATTTCATTTATCATTCTTTGCTTGGCTTACCAGGTCCTCATTGTTAAATTAAACACAGTGTGGTGTACCGAGATACTTAGAAACTTTCTATTCTGTTTTTGCATCCTGAAATCCCCTATGAACTACCTAGACAGATGGATTTCTTGTCATCAGTTTTCATTGCCTAGTACTTATTTTATGATATGTATTTTCAATTCATAAATTTTCTGTCTTGCCAGGAAGTCTAAATATGTTCATAGAGTGAAAGCGCTATCTCTTCTTCTCCCCTTCTTTGTTCACTGGCATGTAGTTTATTGCAGAGAAAGACAGGAAAGGCTAGGTCATGGGGATTGGAAGATAAAGAAAAGTTTTTACATCATTCATGTTCTGCTACTAGTAACTGTGAACTTGGGGGGAAACAACTCGAAACATTCCCAACAGCTTTTATTAATATACATATACATGATCAGGGAACTTCTATACCCCAATTAATTCAGTATCACTATGAGACCCTCATTCCTTGGCAAAATCCTACCCATAACCAGCCAAATGATTTTTACTCATTAAGTCAGTGGCAGATGAACATCTTGGTTCTACTTTGTAGGAGTCATTTTTAGACTTTCAATAAGTAATGCATAGGAAACAAAATATGAACATAGGACCTTAAGAAAAACTATGGTATAAAAATCACAAAGAGGTATTCTCCCTGGGGTGTGCAGCTGGCTGGGTGGGGGCCTGTGGTCGTGGTAGAGCCCTAGGCCTCTGCAGAAGGTGGAACTACAACCCCCAGAAGTTTGAGCGGAAGCGGAAGTAAACGGACATTTTGAACTCTCACACCGGCCTGTCTCTGCCTCAGGTATTCTCCCTGGGGTGTGCGGCTGGCTGGGCGGGCGGCCGCTCACTTGGCCACTTATTAATACAAATACTAGGAAATTCAACACCAAGGGAAGGTAATACCCTCAAGAAAAAAGAAATGGTACACTAGAGAAATCTATTCCTGAACACCGCAACACCATGGGGAAACAACTCAGATCCCCAGTTTGAAGAACAGATGAAGGGATCAACCCCTGAAGACTCAAAAAAGAATGCAGATGTGCATGATCTCTCTGACAATGAATTTAGAGAAGAAATTGGTAGGATGCTTAAGGAGCTCAAAGAAAAAATGGAGCAGATGTCCAATAAAATACAGGAGAACATAAACGAAGCAGTTGAAAGGGCAGTCAATAAATTACGGGAGGAAATGAGAACAGAAATGAGAACCATGCAAATAGAAATATCATCGCTTAAAAACTCAGTAGATGAAATGAAAAACACAATAGGGGCTCTCAACAGTAGGATGAGAACAGCGGGGAGAGAGAATCAGTGAGACTGAAGATGAGCTGCAGAAAGCACTCAGAGAACTACATAAGATGGAAAAAGACCGGAAAATGGATCAGCAACAGAACAGAGAACAATGGGATGAAGCCAGGCAGAACAACATAAGAATTATCGGAGTCCCAGAGAGACAGGAAAGTAACCCCAAGGAAGTTAAAACAGTTAAAAACATCCTAGCTGAAAAGTTCCCGAGTTAAAGGATAAAGGCATCCAGATCCAAGAAGCCCAATGCGTACCAGCAAGAAGAGACCCCCAATAGAAAGACCCCCGACACATCCTAGTCAAAGTAATGGATGCCATAGACAGAGACATAATTCTTCAGGCAGCAAGATCAAAGAAGGAAATTGTATACAAGGGAGCAACCATTCGACTTTCAGCAGTCTTCTCAGAAGACACCCTCCAAGCCCGAAGGCAGTGGTGGGATATAGTAAAAAAACTTAATTAAATGAATGCCTCAGCAAGAATTCTTTATCCAGCTAAACTCTCACTCATATTTGAAGGACAGATATACAACTTCTTGGATAAACAACAGCTTAGGAACTTTGTAAAATCAAAACCAACCTTAAAAGAAGGACTGAAAGATCTACTATAAGACGAGACATAACCCAAAAGAACAACCAATCTATACAGAAAGATGGCACAAAATCCCATGACAATAATCTCTCTTAATGTCAATGGTCTAAATGCACCAGTTAAGAGACACAGAGTGGCAAAATGGATCAAAAAATTGAATCCGACATTCTGCTGCCTTCAAGAAACACACCCTGAACAATTGGAGCAAAGACAGGCTCAAAATAAAAGGCTGGAAAACAATCCTTCACTCAAACAACCCATCCAAAAGGGCCTGGGTAGCCATACTGGTATCCGACAACATAGACTTCAGGCTAAAGAAGGTCAGAAGGGACAATGAAGGTCACTTCTTAATAGTCAAGGGATGCATATATCTGCTGCCCTTGGGCTCTACTAGCATGAGACAGGACATATGGAGATGTTACTGGTGCCCGCTTGAGCAAATAGATGATGAACGGGAAGACAGTGCTACAGACAGTGCATATATCAGGAAGAAATCACGCTATTAAACATATATGCACCCAAAACAGCAAAAAAAACTACTAATAGACTTCAAAGAAGACATTGACAGAAACACAATTGTAGTTGGAGACTTCAACACTGCTCTATCAACCCTGGATAGATCAATAAAATTGAAACTTACCAAGGAAATTCTGGCTCTAAAAAGAAGAGATGGAAGAAAGAGGGCTGGTAGACATATACAGGGCATTTCATCCCCAAACAGCTGAATACACTTTCTTCTCCAGTGCACATGGAACATACTCCAAAATAGATCACATGCTGAGCCATAAATCATACCTCCATAAAATCAAGAAGATAGAAATTGTGCCAACTATTTTTTTCAGACCATGAGGCACTGAAAATAGAAGTTAATTGTACACAAAAACGGAGACCAATACCAAGTACCTGGAAACTAAACAGCTCACTGCTGAACAACCAGCAAGTGATAAAAGAAATCAAAGAGGAAATCCAAGGATTCCAGGAAACAAATGAGACTGAAGACACGAATTACCAGAACTTGTGGGATACAGCAAAAGCAGTGTTAAGAGGCAAGTTCATAGCTCTTCAAGCATTCATCAGAAGAGAAGAAAAGCGCCATCACAAACAGTCTGACCTCACAACTTAAGATCTTAGAGAGTGATCAACAAAAGGAGCCCAACCCAAGCAGAAAGAAAGAAATAATAAAACTTAGAGCAGAAATCAATGAGATGGAATGTCAAAATACAATCCAGAAGATCAACGAAACCGAAAGCTGGTTCTTAGAAAAAATAAGCAAGATTGACAAACCACTTGCAAGACTTGTAAGAAAAGGAAAAGAGAGAACCCAAATAAATAGAATCAGAAATGAAAACGGGACATCACAACAGAAACCACAGAAATTCAAAAGATCATCAGAGATTGCTATGAGAGCCTGTATGCCACGAAACAAGAGAACCTAGTAGAAATGGACAAATTCCTGAATTCCTATAGCCTCCCAAGTCTGCAACAAGAAGATTTGGAATACCTCAACAAACCTATCTCCATTGAGGAGATAGAATCGGTAATCAAAAGTCTCCCCAAACACAAAAGCCCAGGTCCAGATGGATTCACCAGTGAATTCTACAAAACCTTTAAAGAGGACCTACTCCCAATTCTTTTAAGCTCTTCCGGCAAATTGAAGAAACAGAAACACTCCCAAATAGCTTTTACGAGGCACATATCACCCTGATACCCAAAGCAGACAGAGATGTCACAAAAAGGAAAACTACAGACCAATCTCCCTGATGAATACAGATGCTAAGATATTCAACAAAATACTAGCAAATAGAATCCAAAGAGTCATCAAAAAGATTATACACCATGACCAAGTGGGATTCATCCGGGAATGCAAGGATGGTTCAACATCTGCAAGTCAATCAACATAATACATCATATCAACAAAAAGAAAAATAAAAACCATATGATCATATCAATAGATGCAGAGAAGGCATTTGACAAGATTCAACACCCATTCATGATAAAAGCTCTCCGTAAAATGGGGATTGAAGGAACCTTCCTCAAGATAATCCAGGCCATCTACTACAAGACCACAGCGAGCATCATTCTCAATGGGGAAAAACTGAAAGCCTTCCCCTTAAGATCAGGAACAAGACAAGGCTGCCCACTCTCACCACTTCTATTCAATATAGTATTGGAAGTACTTGCCATAGCAATCAGGGAAGAAAAAAGACATTAAGGGCATCCGGATAGGAAGGGAAGAAGCCAAGTTGTCACTATTTGCAGATGACATGATATTATACCTGGAAAACCAGAAACTCTCTACCAAGAGGCTCCTAGAAATAATACATTCCCTATAGTAGAGTGGCAGGGTACAAAATGAATACCAAAAAGTCAATGGCCTTCCTATATGCAAACAGCGAAAGAGAAGAAAGGGACATTAAAGAAACTATCCCATTCACAATTGTGCCGCAGAAAATCAAATACCTAGGAATCAGTTTGACAAAGAATGTAAAGGATCTCTACAAAGAAAACTACAAACCATTACTTCAGGAAGTAAAAGAAGACCTGAGGAAATGGAGACACATTCCTTGCTCATGGATTGGAAGGATTAACATTATCAAAATGGTAATACTCCCTAGAGCTTTATACAGATTCAATGCGGTCCCTATGAAGATACCCATGATGTTCTTCAAAGAAATTGAACAAACACTCCTGAAATTTGTATGGAATAATAAACCCCCACGAATAGCTAAAGCAATCCTTGGGAAAAAGAAGATGGGAGGTATCACTTTCCCCAACCTCAAGCTCTACTACAGAGCAGTTGTAATTAAGACAGTGTGGTATTGGTATAGAGACAGACCCATAGACCTATGGAATAGAACTGAATATCCTGAAACACACTCTCAAATATACAACCACTTAATCTTCGATAAAGGAGCAAAAAATATTAAGTGGAGCAAAGAAAGCCTCTTCAACAAATGGTGCTGGGAAAACTGGGCAGCTACGTTTAAAAAAATGAACTTAGACCTCCTTTTAACACCATGCACAAAAGTCAGATCAAAATGGATTATAGATCTCAACATCAGGCATGAATCTATAAGGTACATTGAAGAAAACATAGGAGAAACGCTCTACGACATAGAAACTAAAAGTATCTTTAAAGACGACACACCACTGACCAAGCAAATGGAAGCAAAGATAAACAAATGGGATTATATAAAATTGAAAAGCTTCTGCACCTCAAAAGAAACGGTGACCAAGATACAAAGACAATCCACAGAATGGGAAAGGATATTCACCCAATACCCATCTGACAAAGGGTTAATATCCAGGATATATCAGGCACTGGTAGCCCTTCACAAAAAAAAAAAAAAAAAACAGCCAACCCAATCAAAAAATGGGGAGAAGAAATGAACAGAAGCCTCCAAAAAAGAAGAAATTGAATGGCCAAAAAGGCATATGAAAAAGTGCTCTTCATCTTTAATCATCAGGGAGATGCAAATCAAAACAACAATGAGGTACCATCTCACACCACAGAGACTGGCACACATCCAAAACAGCAAGAACAACCGGTGCTGGCGTGGATGTGGGGAAAAAGGGACTCTGATCCACTGTTGGTGGGAGTGCCGACTGGTCCAGCCCCCTTTTGGAAAACAATATGGGCATTCCTCCGAAAAACTAGCCATTGAGCTCCCATTTGATCCAGCAATAGCACTCCTGGGAATATACCCGAAAGACCGAAAAACACATAGCAGAAACACTATCTGTACCTTTTTTAAGAAACACTATCTGTATCTTTATTCATCTCTGCGCTATTCACTATAGCTAAAATCTGGAAACAACCTAAATGCCCGAGAACAGAGGACTGGCTAAAGAAACTGTGGTTCATCTACACCTATGGAATACTATGCAGCTGTCAGAAAAGATGAAATTATGAAATTTACCTGCAAATGGATGGACATGGAGACTATCATGCCGAGTGAAATTAGTCAGAAGGAAAAGGACAGATATAGAATGACTGCATTCATTAATAGGATATAAATAGATACCAGTGTTTTACTAAATGTGGGAAATGGTAATGGCAGATTAAAACTCACCATTGAATATACACAAAGAGACTTAAGTGATAAACTCTAAATATCTGCAGGGCTAGCCACAATGTGTAAAATAAGTGGGAGAGAGATGCAGAGACAGAGAGAGAGAGAGAGAGAGAGAAGAGAGGAAACAGGGCTACCTGCTGTTGAGGCAGCCTGGGGGGTGGGGTACATTGGTGGTGGGAATGGGGCACTGGTGGAGGGATGGGTGCTGGTATACTGTATTACCAAGAACCAATT